>VZDJ01000089.1:645474-669585 GCA_008694505.1 Cyanoderma ruficeps
TTTTCTCCATGCACTTCATTTTGACTTCTCTGTTTGCTTTTTATTCCAGCCCGGCTGTGGTGGTTCATATCCATGTCTTATTTCTTTAAGATCTTATAACAGCTGCCAACATTCAAAGTGTCACTTACTCCAGCGTGTCACCCAGCTCCCGGCAAAACTAAGAGTCTGGACACCAAGTTGCTTGGATCAGAGAGCTTTGACGCTCCCATGGTAAACCTGGAATTTCTGAATTTCTCAGGGTGGAGGTGCCGTTTCCAGCCCTCTCCGGCTGGACTGCAGCTCGGGGGGGCCGTGTGGGCCGTGCCACGGGAGCCGGAGCGGCGGCCCCAGCGCAGCGCCGCAGGGAGGGCGGGGGATGCTCCGCGGCTCAGCCGTGTTTGTGTGTTGTCCTCTAGCGGCAGGCTGCGGTCTGCGACGGCAGCGCCGCTCCACGGCCGCCCGCTCCCTCCTCCTGCTTTTAAAGGATGGAGCGGAGACTGCCGGGGCCAAACACTGGGGGATTTGGCTGGGTGTGATTCCTGAGCGGGATAACTTCTCAAAGTCAGCATCATTTCACAAACTATCGAATTATCTCATGGTGTGGCTGAGGATGCTTCTATTTTGCTTTCCTGTAGTCTTCTCTCTGCTTGCCTGAGAAATGTCTACAATACACTGAGACAGCACAAGAGGTGTGGAAACTTTGATGAAAGACAGCCAGGAACTGCTAAAACACCTACAGAGAACCAATGCATCTTCAACAGGCACAAGCCTGAGGCCTTACAATTCAACTGCAATTTGATTTTAGAAAAGATTGAAAACATACTCTTCGATACACCTCTAACACACCCTCATTTTTATTGTTAACTTGTAAGAAAATAACAGAAATTTTAGAATGCTGAATAGTGCTGTATAGTACCCCCGGAATTCCTGGGTAGTTATTGTGCATCTGTTGATGGATTAATCCATGCAAAATTTTAAAGTATTTTAAAATTAATTTTATTTTTTGTCATCTGCTACCTCTCAGTGGCAGGTGACATCCCAGGTGATGTTTCTCATGCTGCCTCCACACTAACAGGTCGTCCTACAGCTTGCTTAAAAGCAGGAATTGAAAAAAAACCTTTGGGAAATTTAGAATACAACCTAAATGGAGAAAAAGGTCCAGTTCTCATGAGCCGCAAGCATAGCCATGGCCTCAGCTGGCCAGGGGCACAGAGGGGCCGGGGTGCTGGGGGTGGGCTGCATTCCTCACACCAGCACATGCTCCAAGGGGGTCTGACCCTGCACTGCAGCCTTGCACCTGAGGAGAGCCAGGACTTCGTGTACCAGCACTGGCCAGGTCCTCTCTGTGGGCCAGAGATGAGATTCCAAACAGGCTGTTGCCTGAGGATGGTGCCTGGCAAGGTTTTCTGGAGCTGGTGGCATTCAAAGGCTGCCAGAGTTGCTGTGGAGCTCCAGCTGGGGCAGGGCTGCAGCAGTGCCCTGGTGACAAGCACTGATGTCCCCTCCTGCAGAGCCACAAGGTCTCTGTGGGCCCTGATGGAGCAACTTGCTGGCCTTGGCTTTGTCACCCAGCTGTGCTGTCCCTGCAGAGTGGAGGGAGGGGATGTTGCTCCTCCAAAGGTGATGCCAATGTCCTGGGCACCCAGCTGAGGTCCTTCCAGGGCTGGAATATGGGAGATGCCAGCTGAGCCAAAGTGCCGGAGGCTGTTTGTGTCTGTCCTCAGCAGGGGCCTGACATGGGGCCCCTGGAACCACAAATGTGCCTCCTGCCCTGCTCCCATGGGGAAATGCTTTTGCCCTCTTTTTACTTCCTTCCAGATGTTATAGGGTTCTGGATCAAGCCAGCAGAATTCCACTTTGGCTGCTGATCTCCAGGACAGCCAGTCCATCCTGCAGGCCTGGATGATGCTGGCCGTGTTTCACTGCCGAGGTTCCAGGAGGAATTGATGCTGTGCCACACACCGGGGAGGACAGCAGCGAGTCCCTCCCTCCAGGAGGGCTTCCAGGGACAGGAGAGGATGCCGAGAGCCTTAGGCAGCATCACAGGGCACAGGGACACCAGAGGAAAAATAACCATCACCAGGAGTGGCCCACGGGTGCTGTGGCATTCACTCATCCACCTCACCTGACACCTCTGTGAGGGGACACTCACTCCTGGGACATGGTCTCCCTTGAGGGTAAGGCTCCTCAGACTGGCCATCCCTGGTGTCTTGGGCTGCAATACAAGATGTATCCAGCAGTGTGTATTCTATTCCAGCTGTTGAAACCAGCTGGGGAGGTGTTTTCTTTATCCCTTCCAGGACCCACCCTCCCTCCAGGGGATATCTGCTGTCCATGGGCCATCCAGGCTCACTGCAGGGCTGATACAATTCCATCATCCCATGGGGAGATGCTCCACCCAGGGGGAGGAGCCCAGCATTCCCACCTGGATCAAACCTGGGATTCAGAACACCAGCACAGCCTGTCTGCACTGGATTGCCAGAGGGAGAACTGACCCATCTCACCACCACTGACCTTCAGAGGAAAACTACACCCTTCTCCAGGATCATCTCTGCTCCAACAGAACCACATCTGTCACTGCAGGAGGACTGGGCTGGACTGACACCAACCCCCTGACCAACAGGGGTCAGGTTGTGTTCTGACTCTGTCGGTGTTTTCTTGTTTGTTTGTTTGCTTTTTTGTACTACTACATTTGTGTTTTAAATATTCCTAGTAAAGGACTGTTATTCCTATTCTCCATATCTTTGCCTGAAAGCCCCTTAATTTCAAAATTATTATAACTGGGAAGGAGTGGGTTTACATTCTCCATTCCAAGGGAGGCTCCGGCTTTCCCTGGCAGACACCTGTCTTCCCAAACTGAGACACCTGGCTCCCCTTGAAGCTGATCCTTTAGGTTCTGGGTGGAGCAGGTTGTGATCCAAACCAGCAGAGATGGAGCAGGATCCAGGAGTCTGGTAGCTCAGAGGTGTCTGTGAGCCCAGCCATTCCCTGTGGAGACATCCAGGCTCAGGGGCAGAGGCAAAGGCCAGAGGAATGTTCCTGGTGACCCGACTCCCATCAGGGCCATCCAAAAGCTGGAACAGCACTGTCAGGCTCTGTGTGAGTCTGGGCCCAGCAAGGACTCCCAGAGGCTTTCCAGAATGTAACAGCAAACAAGCAGAAGGTCCCAGTGCCCAGCGTGTGGCACCAGCTGGGGCAGGGGAAGGACAGGGACAGGTGCCCATGCTCCTGGTAATGCCTGTGAAATCACATGGAGAAGGATGGTTCCAGCCTGATCCCTGGGGCACAGCACAGCACAGTCTTCAGATGCACTTTAACCCCTTGCTCTGGGAGGCACTGCTTGCAAAAAAGGGGCAGACCTGTGCTCCATGCCCTGCAGAGAAGAGGGACAGAAATGCAGACCAGGTAGGAGACCTGTTTGGTGGACCAGAGCCCTGGTCCAGTGTCCTAAATGCTTGAAGACTTTTGCTTTGTTTTGGAGCACACGCACCTCAGCTGGGTCAGGGAGCCACAGCCACAGCAAGCCTTGCACGTGCAAGAGGGGTGTTGAGGAGGGACCCTCAGCTCCAGTACTACTTACCTGTCCCTGGAGGAATAGGTGAAAACACAAGAAATTCCACCTCAACATGAGGAAGAACTTGTTCACATTTAGGGTGGCAGAGCACTGGAACAGTTTCCCAGGGAGGTTGTGGATTCTCCCATTGGAGACATTCCAAACCCACCTGGATGTGTCCCTGTGTCACTGCTCCAGGTGATGCTGCCTTGGCAGGGGGTTGGACTGGGTGATCTCCAGAGGTCCCTGCCAACCCTGTGATTCTGTGAATTCCCCTTCAGACCAACCTTCAATCCGTGCTGGCCCCCGCCCTTCTGCTCACCAGGAGGTGGCCAACATTAGAAGCTGATGATGGAGGATACTGGAGATGTGGCTTCAACCCTGCTGCTCCTGGTCTGGTACAGCTCAGGCCAAGAGATGGTGGGCAATGGGCATTCCATGCCATGACTGGTGCCAGCCCCTGATTTCATGGAGGTGTCCAGCTGGGGACGTGTCAGGGTGAAATGGACTCCCTGTGGTGGGAGCAGGGGCCCATTACTGTGTTGTGCAAAGATGTGGGACAGCTGGACTCTGTGCCCTGGGGAGAGCCTGGGGTAGAGGTTCAGTGCTGGAGAAACTGTGGGATCAAGAAGCTGTGGTGCTCCAGAAGCCACCATCAGCCTCCCATGGCTGTGCATCCCCAGCTCTGAGGGGTCCCTGTCTCCTGTCACTTGGCAATACCAACCCAAGGGCAGCAATAACTGCCCTGCTGGGGCAGCCATGGAAAGGGGAGCAGGGAGTAGAAAGGAGGGTCCAAACAGACAAACTCTTGCTCATCTCCCATGTTTTGACCAGGGGTGATGGAAGAGGGCAGTGGCTGGATGCTGCTCATCTAGAGCAGGATAAACATGAAGAACAACATGGCATGGCCCTGAACTCACTGGGCAGCCCAAGCCAGAGGCTTGTTTTGTTTTAGTGTTCTGTTGTCTTTCTCTCCCCCTCTGGGTTTCATGGCTCTTGAGCTGCAGGGCTGGAAAATTATTCATCCAAACCACAGCTCCCACAACACCCTCTGTAAGCATCTGTGGCTCCAGACTCCACTGCAGCAGTGGGTGGGAGGTCACATATTCATCATCGTCACCAGCTTGGCCTCCTGTCAGGCAGGACATGAAGCACAGAGGGCTCTGTCACAGACAGTGTGGCTGCCACAGCCAGGCCATACTCACTGGGCAAAACCTGGTGGCCAGTCTGTGTGACAAATCCCTGTCCTGTGCCTGTCCTGGAGATGAGGAGCTCCCAACACAGCTGCTGGGGAAGCTGTGCTTTAGCTGCAGATGTCTGCAGGTTCACCCTGGCTGTAGGGAACAGCATGCTGCTGCTGTGTTAGCCAGATGTGAGGGCTGAGGGGTCCCTCGCCCCTGGACTCATGGAAGTTCTGCAGACAGCACCAGGCCTCCCCCAGCATGGCCTTACCTTCCTTCCTTATGTCTCAGCTCTGTGCCACCAGCTGTGGGTGACAGGGCATCAGCCCTGGGGCCTGTCCTGGGGCTGCAATCTCTGCACAGACACACAGGAGATCCAGGGGCACTTTCCCAAGGGACTGTGGAAGGTTCCTGGTGCCCTGCCCATCCACAGAGGAGGACGGACAGTCGTGTGCTGTGCTGAGCTCCAGGATGAGACCTGGTGTGGGGCAGGTGCCAGCAGAACTCACCCCACCCCTTGCTTGGTCACTGCCATCAGTGTGGCCCTGGGTGTGGCCAGGTTGTCCCATGTGGATGATGTTCTGCTCTTCTCCATGAAAGCAATTCTGTCCCATCAGCTGTGGAGCCAGACCCAGAGCCCCTCCATACAGAACATGCCTTTGAGCCAAGCCCAAGCTGTGATGACTCTGAGCACCACAGGGTAGTTCTGATTGTGGGAAAACAGCGGAGAGAGGCTGGGGGGCTCCTGCCTCTCCTTATCCCTGGCAGCTGCCCAGGGGTTGCTCCATTTTGGAGGAGCAGTCCTGGCTGGGCTGTGGGGACACCCTGGTAGGTGCACCTGGGAGCAAGGGAGGACATGTCCCTGCAGAAGCCTGGGCTGCTGAGGGGTGATGCAGAGCCAAGAGGGACAATGCCCACCCATGCAGGGGGGGCAGCCAGCAGCACAAATCCCACCCACTGCCGGGCTGCCAGGCCCTAGAGAGCAAAACCCCAGGTCAACCTTCTTCTGTGCCCCTCACAAGGCTCCTGCTAGCCCATGGCATCGTCACTGTCACTGTGACTGGCCCTGACTTGCAGGTAGGGCACTCCACAGATCTTGAAATTCTCTGGGACAACGAGCATCAGGTGTTTTAACATCAGAACCCACACAGGGACTTACAGGTGCAAAGGCTTGTCAGTGTTGAGTGCAGACTGCATGCCTTGAACAAAGCCTGATGCTAAACCTCCCCTCTGCACACACCTTGGAGATCAACCATGCCCAGCACCCAGGATTCCTGGGCCATGCAAAGCCAGGAGAGCCACAGGCTGTGTCCAGCAGCACCAGCAAGGTGATGCTGGAGTTGGATCCAGGTCTGGGTCACCTCTGCCCTGTTTGAGGGCATGACACCAGCCCTTTCCCACACCAGCAGCTCTCCCACTCCTTCCAACACAGGAAGCTTTGCCTTCACATGCTTTGCAGATCAGCTGTGCTGAGGGTGAAGCAGTGAGGAGGGCTACAAGTTGATGGGATTGAGTCTCCAGTATGAAAGCATCAGCATTTTCACTGTTCTGGGGTTGTGTTAGAGTGGACTTGCAGGTCCTGGCAGAAAGGCTGCTGTCCTGTAGCCCAGGAATTATTTTTAAGGCAGGATGCAGCTGGAGGATGAAAGCTGGACACCAGCATTGTTTCCAGTGGAGGTCCAAGGAGGATGGGGCTGTGTGTGAGCAGGACACATGGCCTTTGAGACTACTCCTTCTTGTGGGCTCTGGGGTAAAAGAGGGCTCTTGGGGTAGAAATCTCACTGGTGAGATTCTGTGCTGCTGGGCAGGTCTGAACTTCACCAGCCTGACAGCTCCAGATTCTGGTCAGACAAATGGCACATCATTCTTTGAGCCAGGTTTGACTTTGCACCTTGCTTGCTTGATGTTCATGTCCAGAGTGCCCATTGTGGCCCAGACACACACAGCAGGTGCTGGGGACCTGTGTACAGCCAACAGCCCGACCACTGATCCTGGCTGTGGGGCTGTGGAAACAAATATTTCCCTGTTGTGACCCTCATCCTGCAGCACCAGCATGGTTTAGGAGTTACTGGTTGCATAAAACCCATAAAAGCCATCAGGCTCCCCTGTGAGCAAGGACAAGGGCTGGGCTCCTCCCAAGGCAACATCATAAATCCTTTTGTGCACATGAGAACGTCCACTGAGCTTCACAAGCCCTTCTCATGTTGGAAGTATTCACTCATCCTCCTGGAGAGCCCCTGGCATGTTGGCATCTCACCAGGAGCAGCAATGTAACATCACTGGATGGTCACTTGTGCAGGCTGAGCAGTGAGTGACGGGTCACGTCACATGTGTGGGTGACCCTGGGACAAAGATGTGACACGGAAACATTCCCAAACAGCAACTGGATCCAGGACAATGCAAGAGAGGTGAGGGTGGCCATGGGCAACTCGGGATGGTCTGGGCTATGCTGACACCAGCACTGCACACCCAGCATGGCCAGCGGGGTAGGAAAACCTGTGGGGCTAAGGCTCTGCACTGCCTGGGTTTCCCCCAGCCCAGGAATGCTGCAGCTTGGGGTGGGAGCAGAGCAGGGAATCCACGGAGGCAGGGGGTGCTGAGCAGCTCAGAAGGTGTCCTCTGTGCAGGGAGACACTGCTGCCACCCAGCTGTGCCCTGCCTGTGGCCACGCCTGGGCAGTGGGTGCAGGGGACACCAGGCAGGACACAGGGCTGGGGCTGCACAGCCCTGCTGGGCGGGGCAGGGTGGGAGCAGGAGGCACATGGGACAGCAAAGGGAAACGTGATTTAGGAGTGGGGAAGAAAGGATACCCCGTTGCAAAAGAGCCCTCATCCCAGTGCTGGGATGGCTGATGCTGAGGTGCCCTGGGTGTCCCATCCTGGGGTGCAAATCCTTGTTTTGGAAGAGGGAGAAGCTTCAAGTGGAATCCCAGAGGCATTAGGATGAGTGGCCCACTCAGTTACCCACCTGGGGCTCTCTGCTCCTTATAACAGGTCTTGGGAGCTCCTTGTCATAGTTGACATGTCTCCTCACCCCACTCCAAGGCACATGGAATAGTGGGCAGGAGTGTGGGCCACACTGGGACAGGATCACTGCTTTGAGACTGCACTATAACCCCACCCTGCTTCAAGTGCAAAAGAAGGGTAAGCAGGTCCCAGATACAGTTTTTCCTACATGAGGAATATGCTTGTCATGTCATCTTTTTTTTTAACTCTTCCTTCCATCCTGCACTTGCAGCTCAGTGAACTGAGTTGCTTCTTGTGATTTCAGCTTGTGCATGGCCAGCCCTGCTTGCAGAGCAGCCATGTCCCTGCATGGACAACCCAGCTCCCAGAGCAGGAGGACTGCTCAGGCTGCCAGCTGCTCACCAGCATGTCACTGGACTAGGTGGCTTTGCCCTGTTCCTTGGTGCTGGGGAGTCAGCAGGTTCACAACTTTGAGCCCAGGTTTTATCTGAAAATGTGTCCCCTCCTCATGAAGCTCTGGGTGGGCTGGACATTCACTGCAGAAGTGTTGCCCCAGGGGAAGGAGCAGATGAGGGTGACCAGAAGCTGCTGTGCCAGGGACTGCAGCATCTGGAGTGCACCACAGCTGGGGACACAGCTGGCCTTTTGGGAACATCTGCTGTGCTGCAGCCTTCCCATCAGCTGGACCCCTCAACAGCCAAGCCTCTCTTCCAAGCACACGCTTTCCAAGGGCTGTTTATTGTTTGTACCTAAGAGCTTTCCACCAGCTGAGACGAGCCGGCTCCCACAGTGCTCCGTCCTCAGCACATCTGAGACCTCCACACGCCACTGCCCCTGCAGAGCACGGTGCTCCAGGCCTGTGCTGGGACTCAGAGGCACCACAGAGCCCCACAGTGTGCAGTGAGGGGGGCTGGGGAACCCTCCAGGCACCAGGAATCTCAGGAGATGTCCAAAAGGGGAGAGCATCCTGTCCAGCCCCTCACAGTGTGTGCGCTGAGAGGCTGCAGCAGGGCATGGCAGGGCACTGTCCATCTGTCCAGGACACCCCGTGTCACAGGTCACACCACGCTGGGGACAGTGCCCAGGGAGGTCACTGCTCACTGCAGGGCTCACTGTGCCAGGAGTCCCATGGTGCCCTCAGCAGCCCCCAGCTCTGTGCAGGACCCGCAGAGAGGGAGGCAGAAGGGTGCCAGGAAGGGCCAGGTGGTGTTAGGGCTGGTTCTGAGCGATGATGTCCTGGATGCAGCTGTACAGGAGAATGTACTGGTCCTGCAGAAGAGAAAGAGGGGTCAGGGTCAGGTTTCTGACAGAGACCTCCAGGTCACAGATTAACCTTGCAGTTTGCTTTAAAAAATCCTAATTAAGGAACAGTGTCTGATGGCAGAGCAGGATTTGCCCTCCCCAGTAGTCCATGATGGTCCTGTGTCACCACAGTCACCCAGAAGGGAAGAATCAAGCCTGTTATACCATGTTTGCTCCCCCTTCTTCATCCCCTGTGATGGGGCTGAGAGGAACATCCCATCCAAGCTGGAGAGGAACAATTTCACTGGGCTTCCTCCAAGTGCCCCATTGCTTTTGGACTTGCTGTGTGTAACAGTGTGTCTTTTTCGGAGTGTAGCTAAGGCCTTGCTATATCCCAGTCCGTTTCTCCGTAGAGAAACTGCTTGAGAAGAATTCAGGCAGCAATTCAAGCTCACACTACCACACACGTTACCAGGCTGGCTCAGCAGAGAGGCAGAAGGCTCTCAGCCCCAGATCAGTTTCCAGCAAGCGTTTATTCCACGTGGAGAAGGTGAATCCAGAGCCAGAGAGGGAGAACATGTGGTTTTTCTCAGTTCTGTAGGGTCTCAGGTTCGTGGGTGGTACAGGGGGCAGGGCAGGGGGCAAGTGGCCATAGGGAAGAGAGGAACAGGACACCAGGCCCCAGAGCCAGTGGGGAAACAGGGAAAGGGGAAAACCATGGGGTGGGTGACGGACTTGGGAAACCCAGAGAGAAAATTGCACAATGTCTGCAAAGATCCGTGGGGGAGAAGCCTTTTGTTACACCTGGGAGGAGTATCTTTAATCTTCACTTTTCCAGGGCAAGGCACTTGGAAATTCCTTTAATGGCACAAGGGACTCCACAGCTGTGGTGTTTGCATCCCAAACAAGAGCAAAGAGCAGGTCCAGTGATGCTGCAGGGCATGGAGCTGGAGGGCTGGGGGTCTGGCAGTGACCTGGGGCCATGAGGGAAGACCTCTGCACCAGGAGTTTCCCTTGGTGTAGTCCCAGTCTACCAGAGCCAGGTGCTGACAGCAGATCAGGGCAGATGCTTGCAGGCTCAGAGAGCTACAGAAAAATCTGTGTGGGTTTAGCCCAGCTGCATTCTTTATCTCCTTACCAAGCTGATCCATCGGGTCCAAATGTGGGCTTAGAGGTCCTGAGTCCCCTGTGCCTTTGACATGAGGTTCTGCCCAAATGCCAGGCTGCCCCAAAATGACACCAGGCTGCAAACCCAGGACTGACTAGGCAAGATGTGAGGAAGGTAAGTGGGGTTGGACTCAGGGCACAGAGCTGGAGGGCAAGGGCAGCTAGCACACGGTGTGGGCTGGAATCACATGGCAGTGGACAGGGGGGATTAGGGCTTGCAGAGGGGCCCCGAGCAGCATTCCCCAGCACAGCAGCATTCCCGAACACAGCAGCATTCCCGAACACAGCAGCATTCCCGAACACAGCAGCATTCCCCAACAGAGCAGCATTCCCCAGCACGGCAGCGTTCCCCAGCACGGCAGCATTCCCCAGCACAGCAGCGTTCCCCAGCACAGCAGCATTCCCCAGCACAGCAGCATTCCCCAACAGAGCAGCATTCCCCAGCACAGCAGCATTCCCCAACACAGCAGCTCGTTAATGCGCTGGCTGAGCCTCGAGTCACGAGTCACGAGGAGCCTCCTCCCTGTGGCGGCGGGTTCAGCCTCACCGAAGGGCCGGGAATGCCTCGGATCACACAATGGCTGAGGCTCCAGGTCACCAGAGCGTGTTTTCAGCGAGCCAGGTCTGACTGTGAAATGGGCAGTGACAGCCCAGGGCTGACCTCAGCCCAGGCACACGCAGTGACTGGCCACATGCAAGAGCACATCCCTAGGACACGCACCACACTGGAGCTGCTGGTGCTTAATATCCAACAGTTATCCGTGAATATCCAAAGGTCCATCGTCCCCCCAAAAATCTGATGCCAACAGCACAACAGCACAACAGCACAACAGCTGGTGACCCCGGCAGACACAAAGGGGTGCTGGCAAGGCCCCCAGGGATGGAGGAGGCTGGAGGGCAGCCCCACTGCTCTGAGCGGAAGCAGCTCCTCTGCTGCCCTCCTTCAGCAGGACAGCAGCGTTTAATGGGCACTTGCTGTGCCTTTATGGGCGAATTGTGTCCCCGCAGGGCAGGGGCACAAAGCAGCTCTGAAGCGGGGGCAGCACATGCCTTGCCCTCCTCTGGATCCCACCACGCACATGGTTCACATTAATTAAGAATGTAATTAGCTGCTTGAAGGAGGCTCTGCAGCTGGGAAGCCTTGGAGAGATCTTCCCCAGCTCTGCTGTGCCCTGTGGGGAGTGTTTCCAGGGCTGTGCATCAGCTCATTCAGCAGCTGCTGCAACTGAAGCATGTCCAGAGGCGTTGGCGCCATGAGTGCCCATCAGGGCTGGCACGCTGAGGCTGGGCCAGAACAGCCCCATCAGACAGTGCTACAGCCCACAGGGCACCTGCTCATGTGGCACTGTGTCCTGTTGTCCCCCTGACAGTCAGCCCCAGCTGCAACACCAGGCTCTGGGTCTGGGGGATGTAGCAGGAAAGGCACTGGCCAAGGGGATACCCAGCAGATTCTGGGTCCCCAGGCTGACAGCCGTGCCCAAGAGCCAAGGGTGAGCAGGCAGGTTGTGTAGGTCACAGCAGTGCTCCACTCTTCCTCAACTACAATGGGAAGAGTGCCTCGATTCACTGTGAGCTCACATGCAATTCAACTGATCTTAACTCAGAACCGAGGAGATGGAAAAACTCTTGCCTGGGAAAAGTCAGTGCCCTCAGGCCTTGGTGGCTGGCAGAGCCACAGGGTGGGGAGGAAGCATGAGGTAAATCCCTGCTGAAGCTGGGCAGGCTCCCAGGCAGCAGGGAGCACCCAGGAGAGGGCAGGGTGCTGCCAGCTCCAGGCAGGACAGCACGAAGGCTCTGCTGCACCCTGCCCACCCCCCCTTCTCCCTCCCACCTACCAGAGTTGGGGTCATGAGGCAGCAGCTTCTGGCCAGCTGGAGGGTCACGCCGAAGATGTCCACAGTTCTCTCAGCTTTCATCTGGTACAACAGGCAGTCCAGGGAGATCAGTGTCCCCATCTGGCTCATGTCACCACTGCAGGGGACAAGGAGGGGTCAGTGATGCCAGGCCAGGCTGAGCTGAACCCCTTTGGAAGAGGGCACCAGTCCAAGGAGCCCTGTGGGCACTGTGAGCTCTCCCTGTGTGCAAGTGAGGATATCAGGGCTGCTCCAGAATCCCTGCAGCTATCCAGGGACGGTCTGGGCACCTCAGCCTGGGAATATCTGCTCCACTCATGCTCCTCCCAGCCCAGCCCTGTCTGCCCTTCTTCTCCCAGCCCCTGGCAGAGCACTGTGACCTCCCAGGCTCAGAACTTCCACTGGCTCCCATGGACTGATATCAGAAAGCCCCCAGGGCATGGAGGGGAAGGTTTTTGGTACCATGCCAAGGCACTGTGGTGTCTCCCAGCATGGGAGGCTGCCCGTGGATGCAGGGCTATCCCGGGGTACCTGCAGTGCAGCAGGACAGGACCCACTCTCCTGCGGTGGGGCGTGCACCGTCTGACAGCCACCAGCAGCTCCACCAGGCTCTGGACATCAGGCTGCTTCTTGCTGCTCCAGAGTGTGCACAGGAACCTCTGTACCTGCCTCTCCTTTGCTTTCTTCTCCTATGGGACACAAAGAGCTGATGTGGATATTGGGGAGGGATGTTTGGATGTGAAGGAGCCCCAGCTCTCCCATCCTTCAGCTCTCTGAGGTTTCCCTGAACTTTCTGCCAACTTCTGTAAAGCTGTTGAGGCATCTCTGCTGGGGCACTGCCACCACCCACACTGCAGGCACGATGACTCTGGCAGCCTGCTCTCCTTCCCCACAGCACCCTGACCTGCTCCTGGAGAGGGAACCGAGAACTCTGTGGGCCTTTTCAAAGGGGTCAGACAGACCTTTCAGCAAGGGCTGGGGAAAGCCCCCAGGGCCTCTCCTATGTATCCCCAGTGTCCACTCAGTTCTGGATGATACAATCCAGACTCACCCCTGCATTTGTGGACTGCTGGTACTCTGCTCTTGCAGCCTGGAGAAATCCCACAGACCCTTCAGCCCCTAGAGATCCCTACAGACCCCCCCACCTCAGGAGGAGGGAGCCAGGACAGCCCCAAGGACACACACGTGTTTGAGTTTGAGCTGGGCACATCTCCATCCTGAAACACGCTTCTCTGTGTCACACTGGATGGTCAGTGTCTTCATGCAGAGTGAGTCTCCTTCCAGGGGCCAGCACACCTCACCTGGCACCTGTGTGCAACAAGAAATTTGGCTTTCTGTTGGTGGTCACAGTCACCTCAATCACCGTCTTCAGGGTCTGTGGTGGGGCTGGACCAAGAGCACTCCTGGCATCTCTCTGTGTCAGTCCATCCCCCACCTAAAACCTAAGGGAGTTCCAGGAACACCAGCAGGTTCAGCCAGCTCATCTGGGAGCCCAGAGCTGCCTGGCAGCTCTGCTCAGAGCGGAGCTGGAATCTGCTCAGCCAGTGTCTACACCTTGGCTGGGCAGAGCAGGAGCTGCTGTCCTTGGCCCCACACAGATGGAGCTTGAAGGGCACCAGCTGAATCCAGGCATGAGAGGCAGACAGAAGCTGTCTCCCAGGACAAGCTGTGGGAGCACAGGACACAGGAAAGGTCCAGCTTTAGCTAAGCTGGATTTGCACCCAGGACTCAGGAGGCAGTGAAGAGTTTCAAGAGCTCTACTAGTTCCAACTCCACTGAACAGATTCCCACTCTGCCGTGGCACAGGTGGGCACAGTGCCTTACCTCCCCCTTCTCCTGCCATGGGAGAAGTGTTAGGATTGTGTGAACATCCTGTTCCCACACCAGGCTCCAGAAGTCCTCCATGGTCCGCTTGTCAGGGCCATGGACAGCCAGGTAGTCCCTGCTGGAGCTGCAGCCCTGGGTGGGGAATGAGAACGTTACTCCTGCTGGAGAGGGTGCTCTGTTGGCCCAGGTGGCTGCAGGAATGGTCAGGAAGAGAAGAGAACTCGGCAGGTCAGGAGGCAAGGAGAGAAGAGAAAGCACTGAGGGAGGCAAGTGAGGACAGCCCAAACTGGGCAGGCAAGGGAAGTGATGTCCTCAGTCCTGCAGTTCCCTCTCCACACAGATCACAGTGACAGGGGCCAGCAGGGCAGTGCAGGGCACAGAAGCATAGGCAGGATGGGGCACCCAGGCACAGGGTGGGCATTGCTGCTGGGGGTGAGACTCACCGGGACACGCCACACCTGCAGAGGTCCTGAGAAAGGGCCCTGCTCCAGCAGGGAAAACTTCACTCTGGAGCGATCATCTGCAAAGTAAGTGGGAGCTGGAGGGATTCACAGCATTCTACAGCTCAAACAGGTTTTGCAGACTGACTGCCACACAAATCCAATCCTTCCTTCATCAATTCTTGGCAAAGGCACTTCCTTCTGCAGTGCTCATCTCCAGCCTGTGGATCCTGGCTCCCAAAAGGGGTCTCCATCCCAAGCTCCTGCAGTGCAGGTCTCTCAGTGTCTGAGCCAATGGAGATCGGCCTCTCTCCAGGGATGGAGAGCCCGTGGGTGCTCTGGGCCTCCAGTGTTTGACCATCTTCGTGGAAATTCACTATTCCTTCTACAGAGTTGGATTACCCTCCCAAATCATCCTCCTTGTCTCTTGTCCCTCCATGGCACACCTCTGAGAAGACTCCATGTCTTCCCTGTGCCTTCCCACAGGCACCTGAAAACATCAGTAAGATCTTCCCTTTGCCTTCTCCAGGCTGAGCAAACCTACCTATCCCAGTCCCAAACACCATGTGCTCCATCCCAAACACCTTGACAACCTGGGGGCGCCACCAAAGTCCCAAAATACTTTCTTATGCTGTGGACTACTGGCCCTGGTCCAGCCTGGCTCCACACAGAAGGAAAAGGCACAGGAAGGAAGAGGATGCAAGGTGTGACAGAACTTACATGGCAGGATGCTGGAGGAGGGCCGTGTCTGCTGGCTGCCTGAAGATGGTGATGCCGAGCTGGCTTCTTCCTTGACAACTTCCAGGAGGGCCTGCCAGGGTGACAGAGGGAGGAGGAGGCAGTGAGCAGGAAGGGCAGGAGCAGGAGGAACCAGGGCCTCCTGAGGACACCTGGCTCGGCAGAGGGGAGGCCTGGCTGCACATGCAGAAGGCTGAGCAGGAGTGCCACGAGAGCAGCTCTGGAGTGGCTGTGCCATGCTGTCAGGAGAGGGCTGCTGCTGTCCAGGCAGGGACCTGGGAGGGAGTGGGTGGTGGGGAGACTCTGAATGCATGAGGGAGCTGTGTGCCCGGGCATGCAATGCCGTGGAGAGGGGACACTGCCAGAACACCCAGGAAACTGGGGCATGGGACCCACTCAGGAGGCACTTACGGGGTGTCCTCCAGCCTGAGCAGGTTCAATCACTCCCCAGGTCCCCTCAGCACATACAGCCATGGCAGCACTCCCTGCACCTGCCCAGGGCAGCTCTCACCTCGTACTCCCTCAGGAAGCCCATGTGAGACTTGGCTGCCTTCTGGGCATAGTGCTGGGCAAAGCTCTTCAGTGGGATGGGGCAGGACCTGGGGAGAGAGCCAGGGCAGAAGGGTGAGGCTGAGCTCCTTCAGCAGCACCCAGGCTGTGTCTCCAGCAGGTGGACAGGGCTGTGAGCAGACCTTCACTCCTCAAATGCCATGAGTCTCCCAACCCAGCTCTGGCCCGTGACAACCTGCTCTCCCCTGGACAGAGGCAGGTCTCAGGGGTGACACAGCCCAGGGCTCATTCTCAAGATGCAGCAAGGACAAGGACATCTTGTTCTGCATTAGGGAGGAGACAATCTGACCCCGAGGACCTCCTGATGTAGCCCCAAGTCAATGAGATAGGTGGTCAAAGCCTTGGGCAGCTGGACCCTGCTCCATCCTCTTGGCCTCCATTAGGAGGGACATCCCAAGGTCACTCAGCTGCCATGAGCCTCTCTAGTTTGTACATATCTCTAGGGCATGTCTGTGGGTTGGGAAGCCAGAGGCTGAGGGAAATGCCTTCCCCAGCACAGCTCTGCAGATCTCTGCTGTTGGTGTACCTGGGAGGCTGCACTTTGTCCTGTGCTGGGCTCCCCGTGCTGCAGGGAACAACCCACCCTGTGCTGACCCCACTCCCAGCACCAGCTGGGATGGCTGGCTGGGCTTCCCTGTCCTTCTGTCCTGGAGCCAAGGCTTGCAGGGAGGGGATGTGGATCAGAGTGGGCAGAGTGGCAAAGCACAGCAGGGCCTTACCTCTCTGTCCCTGATAAATCCAGGAGAGGTTCCTCCAAGATCTTGTCCAGAATGCAGCTGTGCAGGAAAATGTACTGGGACTGGAAGGCAAAGGCAGACAGCAACACAGACTGTCACACTGCAGAGACAGCATGGGAGGGTGGGTATGCTCTCTCTCCTGAAGGGCAATTCTGACACCTTGTGCCAGCCCCGAGGACTGGAGGTAGGAGACAGACTGGAACATCACAGACCAACAGCATGGTGTGAATTAAGAATTGCCTGCAAAGGGCCTGATCCTGTTCCTCAGTGCTCTGGGGTGTTTCTGAGCCTACTGGGAGGTCTCTGAGACTCTGGATGTTGCTGTTGTGGGTCTAGCAGGGCATGAAGCAGCTGAAGACCCCCTCCAGCAATTTCCACTCCAGCTGAGCTGCTGCTTTCAGCAGCAGGATGACACAGTGACAGGCTGAGGACCAGCCTGGGGGTGCTGGGGCTGGCCAGCCAGCTCATCCAACAGCCAGCCCTGTGAACCCCAATGGAATGAAGTGAGGGGCCAGGGGAAGGAGGGAGCAGAGATCTCACCAGCGTCTGAATCATCTGGTACCGGTTCATCCGCAAGGCGTAAACAACACCGAAAATGTCCACCACCTTCTCCTGCTTCATCTGCTGCAGCAGCCGGTCCAGGGCAATGAAGGTGCCAGTGCGGCCCACGCCAGCACTGAGAGCACAGACAGCAAGGGTTAAACAAGGCCTGACACCACAGCCCCTGGGCTCCCTCCTGCTGCTGGACACGGTCCCAAAGGCTGCGAGCACACCGGGCACTGGTCCCAGCAGGGGCTGGGGCTGAGGGGCCACTCAGGCTGCCCTGCCTTGGTGCTGACCATCACCCCCTGCACCACACCCTGGAGCTGGGGCAGGCTGCCAGCAGACCTGTACTCCTCAACACCCCAGCAGGAGACTCCACAGAGCAGCTGTGTCTCCTGGGCACTGCATTCCCTCACAGTTTGTGCACAAGCAGAACCCTCGTTCCCTCTGCTCTCATCTCACCACCCCGTGGGGCAGAGCCTCACCTGCAGTGCACGAGGGTCGGCCCTGCATCCTTGGTGCTCTGGATGTGCTCCTGGACCAGCTCCCGGAAGGTCATGATGGAAGTGGTGGACTCTGGGATGCCGTGGTCGGGCCAGGCTGTGTAGTGCAGGTGGGACACAAACCTCTCTGCCTGCAGACCCTCCTGCACGGGACATTGGGGGTGGGTGTGCAGCTGCCCGAGACAGGCTCACACCCCACAGCCCTGCCAGCCCCTGGGGACTTAAGGACACCTGGCTCAGCTGCAGGAAACAGCCAAGGTCAGGTCTGCACTGCCTGGTGGCTTCTGCTCCTCCATCCTCCCCCACAGGCCCCTGCCATGCTGGGACACGTGGAGGGGGGAGGGAGGACACCTGCCTCTGACTGCCAGGGAACACGCCCTGGAAAGTGCAGGCTGTCCCAGTGCAGCGACACGGAAACAAGAGAGCAAGGGTGGAGAGCAGCATGACACATGCTGGACACCCCTGGGTCACCCATCAGAAGGGGCAGACTGCTCCTCAGGGTTTGGATCTTCTCTGAGCCCCACAAGTGGCAGGGAAAGGTGCCACCAGGTCTGATGAGAAATGCCAGTACCTACCCCAAACTCTCCCCACATCCCCTGGAGTCTGAACTCACGTGCCACAGCTTGAACTCCCGTATGGTCCATTCCTCGGAGCTGCTCTGCATCAGCAGGTGGACCTGCACCTGCCCATAGGACACTGGGGCAGATTCTGATGGCCAGTAATGATCACACAGGACCTAGAGCAGGACAGGGTCCCAGTGAGGCCACTGAGGGACCAGAATGATCTTCTGGCTCCCAGGGAGCATCTTGAGAGCAGCAGCTGTGAGGGGAGCCAGGACAGGTCTGGGGGAGCAGGCAGGGGTGTTTCCTCTTCCCACTGAGAGCTTTGCACAGCTCTCCCTCACAACCCTGTCATTTGGATCTCAGCTTCCCCCAGAAAAAATGGCCTGTGTGGGTGTCATCATCCCTGGAGACCGGAGGAACAGTCCATGTGAGGTGGCTCGCTCAGAGGACATGGCAATTTCAGATTCTGTGGAAATATCTGATGGGTATGGTCCTAGCAAAGCCCCTGCCCCAAGCTAAGGCTGACTGCACAGATCAGCCTCACTTCCCCCAAACTGTCTGTCAGGGAAGATGTGTGGACTGTGCTCATCCTGAACCGGATCAGAGTAGGGGGTTTGTGGAGGACACAGACCCAGCTCTGGGCTCAGCTCACACCACCAGGGCTGGGCTGGGCTGGGACTGACCTACCCGCCCATTCTCCATGCACACTGTCAACATGATGATATTGCAGACGTTCTGCTCCCACACCAGCCTCCAGAAGTCCTCTATGGTTTTCTTTAGAGGCCCCTGGGTGGCAATGAACTCTTGCTGGGATGTGTAGCCCTGTGCAAGAGGCAGACAAGAGCAAGATGAGTTAACAGGTTGCCAAGGCAGGCGGGTCCTGCCCTGGGACCAGTCAGTTCCTGGTGTGTTTTTGTGGCAGGAGAAATTCCCGTTGCCCTTAGCCCACATGGGCACAGTTCCCAGGCAGCTGATCTCAGCAGCAGCTGATTTCACAGAAAGCATGAGCTGCCCAGCATATGCTTTCTACATATTTGGAATAAAGTGACCCACACCATTTCCCTCCAAGCAGTTCCTCATTCAGTCTAACCAGAGAAAGACAGATTTGGGTCATCCCTGTGGTTCCCCTTCAGTGCTGAGGGCAGGGTGAGCATGCAAGGTCTCAGGGTATTTCTTGGCCCTTGGACACACACTTGCCCCGCAGATCACAGCACATGCATACTGTGTGCCCTGCCTGTTACCTGGGAACACCTCCCACATGGGGGATGAAGGCACAGCTCCAGGGTTGTTCAAATGCAGCTGCACAGACCAGAAGGAAAAAGAGCAGGAAAGAGAGACAGTGCAATAAGCTGGGAGGTGATGGAAGAGGATACAGTCCACGAGAAGAAAGAAGAGAGACTTGCCAGTCTTCCCACACTCACACCTCTGCATCACAGCATTTGCCATCTCACAGGTTCCATCAACGCCTGCCAAAGGGCAACCACACATCTCCACCTTCCCCCAGCTCCTCACTGGCCTGTGCCAGCTGTGCCTTCACCAGCACCTCATGCCCACCAGCCCCCACAGAAGGGGACACTCTGCCTCCACCCAGGCAGAGTTTCTGTGACGGTGCCCTGTGGCCACATCTCGGTGGGGAAGGCAAGTGGGCACTCACAGGCATGAAGTTGGCATTGATGTAGTCTGAGTGTGGATCCTCCCCCAGCTGGCTCAGCTTGACCCGAGTGTGATCATCTGAAAGAGACCACACGCAGGTGAGCCCCAAGGCAGCCCTTCACCAGGACACGGCCACCTGGGGAACCCAGTGGGAGAAGCCTCAGCAGCTCCAGCAGGGAGGCTCTGTGCTCTGCCAGGCCCCTTCTCCCCACAGAGGTGAGCACTGCCTGCCAGCAGGGCTAGCAGGGGACTGGAAAACAGAACTGGGGTCATGAGGACCATCAGTGAACGTCGTGGACCCCCTCTGGGCTCCTGCTGGGACCCATCCTGAACTGGGCTCACCCTGCAGCCCACTAGAGAATCTGGGGAGGATGGTGTCGCAGCCCTGGCTCAACCATTATGCCTTGAGTCTCCAGCAGGAAAATGGAAACTGAGGCTCACTTCAAGAGTCCTCCTGCTCCCAGGACAGGAGCCAGGCACTGACCCTGGCAGTGATGCAAGGTGGGCCTGTCCTTAAACACTGCCCTGTGAGCTCCCACCCTGGGTGCTGGGGGAGAAGAGAGGAGACAGAACTTACAGGGCAACACGTGGGCATATCTGTTCTTGGAGACATTTGCTGGGAGTTCAGCTTCCACCTTCGACTGCTCCTTCCCAACTTCCTTCAGCTCCTATAGGACAGGGGAAAGGATAAGCACCAACATTCCTCTGGAGAGCTCCTGGTCAGCTCAGCTCCCTGCTCATGGCCAGTGGCTCTCTCTGGAGGGTAAAGAGGATTATCCTCACATAGAGAACTGCTCCACTCCTTCACATTGCCTGTGCACTCTGAGCCATGGTGGCTTTTCCCACTGCCTTTTCTAACAGCACTGTTCATATTTTAAAAAAAGCCCAAGAACAAGTACTGGGGCAAAAAGCCTAGAAAATCTACCATAAAGCTCAGAGGATTTTCTGCTGAGCAAACAGAAATATCTTGTGGTGCATCTTCTTCTGCCCCTGTCCTCACTCAAGAAGCCAGAAAAGGGTGATCTGAGGAAGGGTTTGAAACTGCTGATGGGAATTTGAAGATGCTGCAGCAGAACAGTCCAGAGGCTGCAGATGTTGGCAGTGGGAGCCAGGGAAGGCAGCCCGAGGTGAAGCTCACAGCCTGACCCTGGAGGTCTGAGAGTTCTCCTCGATCTTCCCTCTGGCTGCAGGCTCATTTCTAACAGTGTCAGGGTGGTTCTCATTGCCACTCCTCTCACCTTCACCTCCAGTCAGGGCTGGGGCACTCTGCTCTGTGCTAGTTCACCTCATGCCACAGGTGTTTTGACCACAACTTGAACAAAACAGGTTTTGAGCAAAGGAACTGCTTATCACTTGGTCCATCCAGTGCTTGGCCTCCAAGGCTGCTGCACAGAGTGTCTGGATTGCTAGAGATGGGTGACCATCCCTGGAGTCCATACTGGACACCCAACAGCACAAGCCACCGAGTGAAGAAACCAAGTGTCATCTCTATGAGGGCTGTCATCTCACCTCAAACTCCTGGAAAAAAGCGTGGTTAGCATTTGCTGTCTTCATCTCATAGTACTGCTTGAAGTTCTGCAGGGGAACTGGCCGGTGGACGTTTCTGCAGGAAATGAGATCCAGAGGAAAACTTGTCTTAGTTACTGGGAGGCCTGGCCAGCCAGTCAGTGAGACAGCCCAGCCATGAGACCTGCAGCACACCTGGATGCACACAGGGATGGTCTACAGCCCACCTCACTGCCAGGGAAGTGGGTCCAACAGTTTAAATATTGGGAGGGATTCCAGGGTGATGAGAATATTCTCCTGCTGCAGAAACTTGCAGAGGAGGTGTAGACAATGCATTGACTTGGAATGGAGCTGGGCAATAAATACTGAACTTGGGAAAGACTGATTTATAAAATAACTGAGGGGAGGAGACAGATTTTGGCTGAGTCAAAGGATGAAAAAGGAAGTAGGTAAAGGACAGTGGGAACTGCAGTGGGGCCATGCAGAGGGCAGACTCCAGCACCCACCTCAAGCTGTAGGTCACCATTTCCTGGGGCGGGCTGCTCTTCTTGGTTCTAGAATCAAAGCACAGGAGCTGTTACCTTTTCCTGCAGTGCAGAGATCAATGCCATGAGGTACTGTGTATCACCAGCAGGCACACTGCCTTGCACACCTTGTTTTGTGATTTAACTGCACATGGGCAGCTCCTCTCTCCCCTCTGCCTTTGGCTTCTGAGCTTGCCAGGCACAATTCCATGAGCCCACGTGCTAGTTTAAGTCTCTTTTTACCCCCTCTCCCTGCTCTCCTCCAGCTTGGCACTAAAGGTTGGGTATCTCAGCCTGCACTCAACAGGTAAGATATGGCTCAGGCTCACCTCTTTGCTTTGAGCTGTTTCCAGTAAACCAAAGCAAAAACAGCTGCAAGTGTCAAAAGAAATCCCACAATGATTCCAGCGATTATTGGCATTGACAGTGGAGCTGTGTCTGCACTGGATCCAGCAGCTGGAATTAGAAAGAGAGAGTTTAGAGAGAAGAATCAGTAAAAGAGTTTTTTATTATGAGGGTGGTGAGGCCCTGGCACAGGCTGCCCAGAGGAGCTGTGGCTGCCCCATCCCTGGAAGTGTCCAAGGCCAGGTTGGATGGGGCTTGGAGCAACCTGGGATAGTGGAAGGTGTCCTTGCCCATGGCAGGGAATGGAACTGGATGAGCTCCAAGGTACCTTCCAACTCAAACCATTTTATAATTCTATGATACGTGGCTGCATTTATTCTATTTATTATATTTCCTATAGCCTATGAGCTCCCTCTGGCTGTTCACTCCCTCTAACCTACACAGCCAGGTAGGGGAGATGCTTTTCTCCAGCTTACCTGAGAACATGGTGAATGTCACAGCAGGGGCTACTGGGTCATATTTGGTGAAGGCAGCAATGCTGAACCTAAAGGCAAAGCAAAGTCCTGTGTCAGGGACAGCCTGAGCTGAGCACAGCACCCAGAACACAGCACCCAGCAGGCAGGACCCAGGGGAACAGGACCACTGCCTGGAAAAAGCTGGTTTTCTGTTATGGATTATGGGGATGTGTGGAAATGGTCTTTCATTCCTTTTCTGCCTCTTGGACAAGTTTGATCCACTTGGGAAGGCATGAGAAATTGTTCAGAAAGCACAAATGGGAAGCAGCTCTCCTCCAAAGGGTTATCTGCAGAGAAAGGTAGTGCCCGGTCTCTTATAGGACACAAAAAATTAAAAACACATAGTTCATGTCAGCTGGTTAACAGGACTGACAGGAAAGAGCTGAGCCCTGTTTGACACAGAAGCATTTCAGCTGGAAGGGCTGAGCCAGACCCAGACCCTTCCCTGCACACACACACAGGAGTGGCTGGTGCATCCTCTCCCCTGTGGAGATCTGCCCCTGGTCCCCCTCCTGGCAGCAGGGACACCAACGTCCTCAGCTCTCTGCAGAGCTGACTTCCTTCTGAGCAGGTGACTTGGAAGGGCCCCTTCTTGTGCCCTAAATGCAAGCCAAAGCTTTTCAAGGTAGCACTGGATTTTAGCAGCTAAGAGTTTGCTGACTGTGTGGGGGTCCCCTCTGGCAGCACCCCACACCCGGCTGCCAGGGCACAGACCTCCTTTGAAAAGTGAGCTGCAGATGCCGTGGCATGAAAGATGAAGGTTTGTGGATAAATTACTCACAGAAAGACAGGAAACAAGAACAGAAATTCTGAGTGGGAATGAGCTGTCAGCTTCCTACCACCCAAATAATCATTAACTCAGCAGCACAGTCTACTGCGAATATTTAGGTTGGATATTTAGGCTGAGTGTTCCATGTATTGTGGATATTTAGGCTGGATATTTAAGATATTTAGGTCAGATATTTAGGTCAAGTGCTGTTTGTACTGAGAACATTTCGGTTTAGGGCAGCCAAACTGAAAGCGAGCTGTGGTGTAAAAGTAAGAAACCTGTGGTGTAGAAGTACTTTCTAGTCCTGAATAACTGGACAGTTCAGTCCATGTCATTGACTCATGTTACTGAATCATGGCAGGAGGACTAATGACAGGGCCTGATGTCCCTGAACAAGCTGCTCCTCCACGGAAGGTCCCTGTTGCAGTGAACACTCCAAGTGGGTGGGGCAGGTACAGAGCCTGTGCTGGGCTCAGCAGTGCCGGGCTGTGGGAGCTGTGCTGGTGTCATTGTGCTGCTGTTGAAGTCCCCTCAAGGCTGCTGACAGACCCTGGTCTGAGGCCTCTGCCCTGATGCTCCCTCTCCATCCCCAGCTGACCCCTCTCTATCCCTCCAGAGCTGAGGCTGAGGGGTGAACCAGCCAGTCCTGCCCTGCCACACCTGAGGGCGAGGCGTGAGCGATACAGAACAGACAAGATGGGTGATCAGTCTCCAAGCTTCTGGACCCTTCTGAGCTCCCCAGGCCAGCCCAGGGACCTGGGAAGGACATGAGATGGACACAGGATGGGAGTGAACTGTCAGCCCTTCCCCTGCCAGGCAGGATAACCCAGCACACCAGAATTGCTCTCTGCTCTTGACGGCCCCACTCTGGCTGGAATTTCCAAGGCCACTGCTTTCTGGAAACTCCCCCCCCTTTTTTTTTTTTCCCTGGGAAAAA
>VZDJ01000089.1:669679-869520 GCA_008694505.1 Cyanoderma ruficeps
AGGGAAGGGAAGGGAAGGGAAGGGAAGGGAAGGGGACCACCAGCAGGTCCAATCCCAATACCCATTCACCACGAAACTTATGGGCAGATTTAATTCTCCCTTTATTCCCAGTGGAAAGGGAAGCTCTCTAATGCACACACTCTCCCATGGACTTAGATTCTCTTTTCCTAATGCCCTCAATGTCTTTATCCCCATTAGCCATCCTTGCTGCGAGTTGTATTAAAGTGAAATGGGATAACCTGCCAGATTCTGGGGGATCAGAGAAATGCCTGTGGATGTGGTCCCCATTTGATGAAACTGAGCTGCTAAATTAACATGACTCACTAAGATACCATTCTTTGTTAGCAGTGGAAAACCTGTGTTTCCATCAGCAGTTTTAAAGGTACCCTACAAGAAACCATGTACCTCCATGTTCCTGGATTCTATTTACTGTCAAATAAGACTCTGAACTTAGGACTATTGGGATCCATGTGTGTGCCTCATGGGGAACTTGGACCTTAGCCTGAGTGTTTGTTACTCCCATCCTCTGGACCTCCCACTGAGTAGGCACCACTCAAACTGTTCCCAAATCAGTTTCATTTTTGCACCGTCTGCACATGGTTCTGAGTCACACACAAAGGTCCTACAAATAACAGCATCTCTTTTAGTTCCTATCCTGCGGCTGGACATCTGCTCAGCTCCTGAGACAACACACACAGCCTTGACAGCCCTTTCCCTGCCCACTACGCTGCCTCATACTCCCCACATGCCAGCCCCTGCCTTCCTCAAATGCTGCTTGGTGGAGAACCCTCGGGGTCCACTGCTGGGGATCTGGGGGTGTGAGGGTGACATCCAGGGAGCTGGTGGCATTCTTGCAGGGACACGTATAGTCCTTTTTCTCCTCCAGCCCCCTCCCCTCAGGAGGGATGCTGGTCTCTCACCTGTACTGTTCGTTGTCTTTCAGCTTCCCATTGCACGTTGCCCTGGACTGGCCACACTCCTCTGTTCCCACTGGCACCCGCCAGGTTTCAGGGGAGCTCCTCTGATGGAAGGGGTTGGGTAGGAGCACTGCCAGGTAGGAGTCCTCGGTCCCATAATAGTGGTCATACCATGTGCTGGACATGATCTCCTGGGTGGGCCTCAGCACTGGAGGGGAACACGCAAGGTGACAGTGACAGTCCCAAAGTGACATCCAGGGAGCCCCCGCAGACTGGGACATGCAGGGACACTTACGTGACTCGTTAGTGGTGGCAATGACACCGTAGTACTCGATCTGGCCGTTCTCCTCACTGAACAGGTGGGGTGAAATGATAACCGTGGAGCTGGCCTCCACTGGGAACACGTCTGCACGCAGGGGCGGCGGCAGGGCTGGAAGAGGAACCCACAGGCACAGGCTCTTAGTGTGTCCCCACTCCCAGACCCCCCCTTTGCTCAGCCTGTGATGGTCCCACAGCACTGCCAGAGCCCAGACCCACTGCAGGGCAGCACAACCACAGGGGGCTCACAGGCACCTCCAAGAGTCCCCGGCTCTAACCAGCACCACCAGCTGTCTTCTCCTGGGCTCTGTGGCAAGGCTGTGGGAAAGAAGGGGACTCACGCTCCACTGCTGTGCTGCAGAGCAGAGTCACAGCCTGGCTCCTCAGTGTGTTCATGCCCACCGTGCTCACAACGATTTGGTAGGACGAGTTTGGCTCCAGCCCCTCCAGACTGGCCTCGCTTGAAGGGATGCTCATGGTATGCCTGGAGGTGGGGGGTCCTTCAGAAAGTCTCTCTGTCACCACCTCATAAGACTCCACGTCTCCAGGAGAGCTTGTCCAGTTCAAGTAAAGGCTCCTTGACTCTGGTAGGCACTGCACATCCTTCACTGGACTTGGCTCTGCAAAGGAGATGGGGCAGGCTCTGGACTCATGGGATCAGAGAAATCCCAACCTCTGCCCCTGTCAGCATCTGTTCCTGAGGCCAGTGAGATGAGCAGAGCCGGACACTTGCAGTCTGGCAGCCTGCTGTGCCATGGGCTACAGGACAGTGTGAATGGGCAGGGCCTGAGCTCAGGTCTTAGAGGAAACATTGACCAGCGGAGATCTGCAAAGATCTGCTCTGCTTCACAGGCAGCCAGGAGACAGCAGATCTCTGTGGTGGGGCCAGCTTAGGGAGCCAATGGCTACCAGAGGGTCACCTTGCTGGCTTTCCCTGTCTCCCACCACAAGACTTCCCACACCTCTGTTGACACTCAAGGGTCGACGCAAACTTGAGGCCACCCGGGTGTTTCTCCCTGTTCCAGCCTGCCCCGCTCCCTGCCCACGGCAGCGCGTACCCACCCACGGGCACTGCCAAGGGCTTGGTGCTGCTCCAGTACGGCCCCGCCACGCAGCTCAGGGACACAGAGTAGTTCCTGCCTGGGATCAGCCCCTGGAGGAGGTGCTGGACTTGTCCTCTGCCCAGGGAGTGCCGCCAGGGCAGTGAGCTGTTCCGGGGGTCCCGCAGCCACAGCTGGCAGTCGTCCTGCTGTCCAGAGACGCTGCCCCAGGAGATCAGCATCGTGTTGTTCCCTTCAGCCACCGCCGAGAGATTCTGGGGAACTGAGGGGGCTACAACAAAAACCACACCACGGAGAGTTACTGGTATGCATGGGCTCTCTTCTATTCTACAGAGACACAAGTAGGAGATGGGTGACACAAGGAGACTCCACATGCTCAGTGATAACATTCCTGCAGCTGCTGTTTGCCAGAAATGATCTTTAAATGGCAGCTGAAGGACACACAGAGTGAGGAGTGCGAGGAGATGGATTCTTCCTCCTGCTAATTAAGCAAGTTTTGTTAGAGACCTGCCCAAAGGGCTCTGCACATGACTCCCTGCACCCTGCCAGGGGATGGCTGAGCGTGGGAGCAGCGACCGCTGGATTCCCCAAGCAGAGTGCAGGGACTGTGGGGACAAGCACATGAAAAGGCTTATTGTGTTTATCTGCATTTCCACATTCCATAAAAAGAAAAAAAAAAGCCCATCCTCCCCTTATACCCCATGCCAGCAATTCTCTGAGTGCTTGGAAAAAAGGCAGCAGGAATGGTGGGATGTCCCCCCTGGTTGTGAGGCCTCATAGTCCCCCAGGCTGTGGGTGTCATCTACCAGAGCAGCATCAGTGCCATGGAATCCCGTGCTCTTGTTCAGTCACCTGTGCCTGGAGGAGCCTGACTTCAACCTGTGGGGCCATGGGCCAGAGGCTGCTGCCTCCTGAAACAGCACTTGTGGCTGCCAGGCCCTCCCACAGGCAGCAGGACTGCCCTGCCCAACTCTCCCATCCACCAGGGCTTGCCCAGCTCATGATCCTGTTGCTACACTGGTACATCCCATCCCATCCCATCCCATCCCATCTCTGGAAATATTCAAGGTCAAGTTAGACAGGGCTCTGAGCAACCTGATCTAGTTGAAGATGTCCCTGCCACTAGCAGGGGTGTTGGACTAGATGGCCTTTAAAAGGTCCTTTCCAACCCAAACCATTCTCTGACCCTACAGCTCCCAGGCAGCAGTCCTGGCTGAGTCTCTGCCCCTTCCCACTGCAGGTGCTGAGCCCACCCAGATGGGAAGGCTGAGCCTGGTGCAAGATGCAGAATCCCCAGCTCTGACACTTACTTGTCCAGTCACTGATGTTCCCTGCAGAGGCTGCATAGGGCCCTGCCACTGACACCACTTCCAGCAGGTATTTGTGTCCTGGAGCCAGGCCAGAAAAGGTAAATTTGCTGGTGCCTTTCCCAACAGAGACGTTGGCTGCCACAGCGCCTGACCCCGAATGATACAGGAGGAGCCTGTAACTGTCCTGTCCTTGGGGTTCAGCTCTCCAGGACGCACTCAGTCTGTTGGGATAGCCCTGGTTCGTCATGTACACGTTACGGGGTGCCAGGGGGTCTGCCGAGACAGGGTGGGAGACACGTCAGCCAAGGGCCCGAGGACATTGCCTGGGCCTCTTGATAGAGCCATCAGAAGGAATGCACCACACTGGACAGCACACTTCGCCTCGACTGTGGGCTCCACACACCAGCCCAGAGGCAGCTCAAAGCTTCTGCAAACTTCTCTGTGCGTGTCCCAGCAGGGACAGCCCTGTCCCAGATGGAGTGAGACATCTGGGGAGGGGTGAGGAGGGAACACACAGCCAGCTAGAGGACAGGGGAAGGCCAACACCCTGCCTGCTGCTCCCTCCTCCATGGCTCTCCCCTGAAGCATGGCTCTGGAGCTCCAGCTGCCCTCACCCAGGCTGGAGGAGCTGATGATGAGAGTGGGCATAGCCCTGCTCAGTGCCATGGCAAGGCTTGGGGCCTGCTATGAAGGTCACAGGGCCATGTTCTTGACCATGAGTTTTCCTGCCTGCCCAGCAAGCACACATCCCCTCAGAAAAGGTACTCACACGTCCAGTTGCTGACGTTCCCTGCAGGCGCCCTGAAGGACCCGGCCACAGATGCCACCTCCAGCAGGTATTTACTTCCTGGGGCCAGTCCCGTGAAGGTGAAGTTGTGGGTGTCTCTCCCAAGGGAGGTTTTAGCTGCCACAGTGCCCGGTTGTGCTTGGTACAGGGTGAGTGTGTATCCATCCCTGCCCCCGGCCGGGGCCCCCCAGGCCACGCTCAGCCTGTCGGGGTGCCCCGTGCTCAGCAAGCGAACAGCCGCCGGGGGCAGCGGGCCTGGGGAGGGAACACGCCTCATGTTAGGGACCAGACACCGAGCAGGAGACAGAAACCTCATCGTGCAGCAGGACAGGTGCTCCCTGAGGGAGGATCCCCTCTGGCAAATGCCTCCTCTCCTCACTTTTCTCTTTTCCACTCCCATCTCTCCTCACCTTCAATGATGCTCACCCTTCCTGGACCCTCACATGCCAAGCCCTTCTCATCCAGGCCACGCTCGTTCCCACAGCCCAGTGAGAACACCTTCCCCCCTGCCATGAGGACAGGTGTCCTCCCACACCCAGCTGCGTGCAGGTGCCCAGACAGCACAGGCACAGCCTCTGTTCTCTGACCAGCCCCAGAATCTTTCTGGGTGGGGAGAAGAGCTGAATTAGCCCATGTCCAGAGCAAAGACCTGCTCTCCTGGGAGGACTGTGGAGTGGCTTCTTGTACTACACTGATAATTTCATGAACCTTTACGGTAAGATGATTTCTACCTGCGGGAAGAGACTCAGCGAGCCTCCCATATACAGGTACAGTAGGAGTGCCCTGTACATTTCTGTGCTCCTGTGCACAGGGAGATGGGTCAGCACAGGCAGGGAATCCTCCAGCACAGGCCCATCTGAGCATTCCTGTTTCATCAGCATGTCCTTGTGCAAGCCTTCAGTTGAACACGTCAGTGCCATGCAGCCAGCAGCGTGCCCCTGCACTAACTGCTGTGTGTCACACCTGCGCAGAGGTGTGTGCTCACCTCTAAAGCCACCTGCTTCCCTGTGAACCTCCCAACTCTCCTCAGGACAGCCCAGAGGTGTGACATTTCCTACCCCTCTGCAGAGGACACTGCTTCAGGTACTCACGTGTCCAGCCCCTGATTTTGGGTGCTGCTGCCTGGTACCGTCCGGCTGTGGCAGTGGCTTCCAGGGAGTACTCATGTCCTGGGGCCAGTCCCGTGAAGGTGAAGTTGTGGGTGTCTCTCCCAAGGGAGGCTGTAGCTGCCACAGTGCCCGGTTGTGCTTGGTACAGGGTGAGTGTGTATCCATCCCTGCCCCCGGCCGGGGCCCCCCAGGCCACGCTCAGCCTGTCGGGGTGCCCCGTGCTCAGCCAGCGCACGGCGGCCGGGGGCAGCGGGCCTGGGGAGGAAACACAAGTCACTGCCCGGAGCCACATCTGGGCTCAGCACAAAGGAGATGCTCCACGTCTGTGCCAAGCCTGTGCTGCAGGGGCTGGGTCGGCAGCAGGGTGCCACAGGCTGGCTGGGACTCTGTGGCAGCTGCTTCCTCCCTGGCTGCTGTCTGAGACTGTGGGTCACTGTGCATGGCTACCAGGGACGGGGTGTGGCACAGGATCAGGCACAGACTCCTCGTGCTGCATCCAGCAGAGAATAAACACTGGGAACATGCATGGGTGGCGGAGGTGAGCAGGACAGCTGCAGCACTATGGTCTCTGACTGAACTGGGAAGGGGAGATGTGGTGAAGAACAGCTGGCTGCAAGGAGAGCATCACACTCACGTGTGCAGTGGGTGAGGTTGGGGGTGCTGGCATGGAAGGGCCCAGCTGTGGCCCTCACTGCCACACTGTAGAGGGTGCCAGGCCTCAGGCTCCTCAGGATGTGACTCCTGGCATCACCACCCAGCACCGTGTGCCCGACGGGAGTGCCAGACGCCGCGTCACCAACATCCACCACGAAGCCTTCTGCCCCTCGACCCACCACTGCCCAGGACACCACCAGCACTGAGGCTGAGGGGCTGCCCAGGGTGAGGTTGACAGGGGCCAAGGGATCTGGAAAGCAACAAGGAGACAGTTAGCCCTGCTGGCTCAGTGCTGAGAGCTGGTTGCTGTGCCCAGGGTTCCTCCAGGCAGGGGGGAGGCAGCACCACAGATCCTCTGGAGAGAAGGCCGGGCACAAAGGGCCAGGCAGGGCACATGACTTTGGGCATATCATCCCTGGGGTCTGCAGCTGGATGTGGCAGGGGAGAAAACCAGAGCCTCTGGGGTGGATGGGGGAACTGGCTCTATGTTGAGGACGGAGTGAGGGCAGTGAGCAGAAAGGTGGGACCACCACTTAGAAGCTGTGGGCAGGGCTTGGGATGGGGAAGGTGGTGGTGGGTGCCCTGAAAGGCTCAGGTGGAGGCTCACAGTGGGGCACTGTGCCCAACCCGCCCACTCAGACTCACATGTCCATTCAGTGACGTTGATGGAAGAGGCTTCTAATGAGCCTTTCACAGCAGTGACCTGCACAGCAAACTTGCTGCCTGCTTCCAGCTGAGTCCAGGTGATGTTCAGGGCATCTGGACTCAAGGTCTGGACCTGAATCCTGCTCTGGGTGCTGAGGCTATACAGAGTAACATGGTAGTGGTCCCTCCTGCCAGGGGGCTTGTTCCAGGATGTGTAAAGCTCTGAGGAGCTGCCTGGGTTGGTAAGGCTCAGGTTTGTTGGTGCAGCAGGAACTGCAAGGAAAAACAAGACACACGAGTCAGAGAAGAAAAGATCCACTTCTGAACATGCAGCCATCTTTGCACAAGGAGGCTGTGAGAGGCAGGATGTGACCAAAGGCCAGCTGCACCAGGAACCGGGCCAGGGTGCCCTCCTCCTTCCCTCCTCTCCTCTCCCCAGGTGCCAACATTGATCCCATTACCCGAGGGTGTCACAGCTGCTGACCTGTGCAGCCGGTGATGTTTTCGGGGAGGGAGCGGTAGGGTCCGGCCACTGCCCAGATCCTAACGAGGTAGCACGTTCCTGGTTCCAGCTGTGGCACAGTGACATTGGTGCTGTCCTTCCCTGCTTCCAGCTTCCTTGGCAGTGAAGAAGAGCCCTCCTCGAGCACGCTGAGCAGGTATCCATCCCTCTGCCCAGGAGAAGCCTCCCAGTGCACAGCCAGAGCCCGGGCCATGCTGCTGGGGCTGGCAGACAGGGAACGAGGAGGCAGTGGGACTGCGGGAGAGAAACAGCGTCACTGGGGACAAACCTGGGGTGCTCAGAACTGACTCTAGTTTGGGAATGAAGCTGGGAGCTGGAGGACTGTGGGCATCCACACAATGTTAAGGCTGGTGGGAGCAGGGGAGCTGTGTTCTACCGGTGTAGCCGATGGCAGTCTGAGAGGAGATGCGGTGAGGCCCAGCCTGGGAAATGATCTCCACACGGTACCGGGACCCCGGCACCAGCCCCTCCAGGTCCAGCTGGCTGACTCCACGGGGGACAGACACATTCCTGATGATGGACAGGGACTCAGCCACTGAGAGCTGTACCAAGTGATCTCTGCCACCTCCGGACTCCACCCAGCTCACGTGCAGCTCCTGGGGTTTCTGGCCAGGCTGCACACTCACGTTAGCCAGGGACAGTGGATCTGGAGGGAAGCAGAGGATGGAGGTCCATGAGGTGGTGGAGGAGCCACCTGGAGAAGCCAGGGTTCAGCCCTGCACTCCTCCGCAGGGCTGAAGGAGAAGTGGGGGTACATGACCACCAGATCTCCTATTCTCCTGGGGGACATTCAAGCTGCCTGTGCATGTCCCCAGGGTGCTGCCGGCAGGCAAGTGCTGAGAGCACTCAGCTCCCAGTGGGCTGCTCTGCTCCACAGACAGGGAGCAGCAACCCCATACAGGTCTCTGTGCCTTCTCTCTCACATCCCTCTCCCACCAGTCCCTGGCTGGCCTTGAGATCACCAGTGGTCTAGGCAGAAGGTTCAACTTGACTGGGGAAAACCTAAGCTGGGGAAAAGTGTCTTTTGGGGCCAAGCACACAGCACCTAACCTATGACACGTGTTCAGTCTTCCAGGACAAGGAGCATGCAGGTCTCACCAGAGCCCTCCCTCCGCCCAGACAAGTTTGTGTCACTGCCAGTCTTGCAGGCAGTGCCAGGATGTCCCATCCCTGCAAAAGACTGGGAATATTTCTGACTCACATGTCCACTCAGTGGCAAAGTGTGATGAAGATCTGTATGGGCCAGCAAGGACTGTCACCTTCAGGAAGTACTGAGTGCCAGGGGACAGCCCCAGGAATGTGAAGTTGTGGGTGTTTGGCCCCACTGAGGTGTTCCTCTGTGCTGCATGGCTCTTGCTGTAGAGCTGGAGGTGGAACTGGTCCACATCACCAGCAGCCTTGTCCCAGAAGGCCGAGAGCCCCATTGGGCGCCGGGTGTTGGTCAGTGTCACGCCGGCCGGAGCCAGGGGGTCTGAGAGAGAAGAGACACCCAGGCAGTGAGAGCAGGCTGTGGGGCACCCTCCCCTGTCTGCACCTGCTGGGGTTAGGCCAGGAGTCAGCACACCAAACCCAGAGCAGCCATGGGAGTGGGTCCCCGCCTTCCCCTGCGTGACATTTGGAAATGTTTTCTGTTCAGTGATGGGTTCCTGCTGCACTGCAGACCCTTTTGCTTCCAACATGGCTGGATGCAGTTCCAGATGACAGCCCGTTCTGTCTGTCTATGTGCCCCTGTCTTTGATTCCCCACCTCCCCACACACGGGCCACTCTCCTGCTGTGAGTGTTCTGCTCTCTTGGGCAAGTGGTGCTTGTGCCCTGCAGCAGGGTGAGGCAGGACTGTCACACTCACACGTCCAGTCGGTGGCTGATCGCACAGGGGATCGGTAAGGCCCAGCCACAGCAGCCATCTCCAGCGTGTAGCGTCGCCCAGGGACCAGGTTCTCCAAGGTGACATTTGTCCAGTCACTCCCCACAGTCACATTCCTGACCAGCTCCTGGGACTTGGTTTCCCAGAGGGTCCCTGTGTAGCCGGTGCTGCCAGAGGAAACTGCTCTCCAGGAGGCTTGCAGAGAGGTGCTGTGGCCCCCATTGCTGAGGGTCAGCTGCTCTAGGGGCAAAGGGTCTAGAAAAGGAAAGGTCTAGAATCACTTGGAAGAAGTGCAACCCCAAATGTGATGGGGCAGGGGTCCCTTCCCTGGGAAAACCTGCATCCAGGTGCTTTGACCACTGTCACCCCTGCTGACACCCACACACCAGTCCAGCAGGGACTAGGCCAGCACAGTTCAAACTAGCACAGAGAAAAGAATTCTTCTGGTTTTGGAGGAGGTAGTGGGTGGTGGAAGGGGGGGCTCAAGGCAGTGGCAGCCTGAGCAGTGCCACAGGAGGGTGGGTCAAGGAGAAGGAGGAGATGGGCACTGGGCTCAGTGCACCCTCAGCAGGGTCAGACACATCCAGCAGCACCTCTACCTCCTCCTGAGCCTTTTGCCCAGCTATTGGATGAAGCTGTGGAAGATGTGTGCTGTCAGTGCCCTGAGGTGTGACATCAGGGGAAGGGCAGGATCCAGTGGGAACCCGGGGCTGTGGCACTCACATGTCCAGTTGGAGATGCACCGGGGTGAGGATGTGTAGGGACCAGCCACAGTGCTGACCTCAAAGGTGTAGAGGGTCCCAGGCTGGAGGCCCTCGTAGGTGAAGCTCGTGACACCCCTGAGCAAGGAGCTGTTCTTCACAGGGCGCTCTGCAAGGCTGAGGACCAGCAGATAGCCCTCCCCTGTCGCCTCCTCCCAGCTGGCCAGCAGGCTGTGGGGGCTACCCTGGCTGGACAGGCTCACGCCAGATGGTGCTCGTGGTTCTGCAAGGGACAAGGACAGCATGACACAGGGCAGTGCAACAGGCAGGAAGATTGTTTTCACAAGATTTTTTCTGCTTTTCAAATTGCTCTAGGTGACCCTAGAGCAGGGGGGTTGGACTAGATGATCTCCAAAGGTGCCTTCCAACCCTAACAGTTCTGTGATTCAGTGACACTGCAATTGTCCCCATCCCACACAGGGGCAGGAGGGGCTGCAGAGAGAGCTCTTAGTGCCCCACCACCAGGGGTTGGGTGGGTACCTCCCCACACTCTGAACAGCTCCAATTGTCCTTTCCCAGAGCAGCAGCTCTGGGGCAGAACCAACTGTGGCTGCACAAGTCACCCGGGAGAGACTGAGCACAGGGAGATGCCTCCTCTGAAGGGGCTGGAGCTTCCCTGCCCACCCACCCAGTTGTGGTGAGGGGAAGGGAGGAACCTGCCTGCAACCTGCCAAACAGTCCAGAAGGCACGAAGCAGGATCTGGTCTTCATCTGCGCCTGACACTTGCTGGCACAAGCCTGCCCAGGACCTCTGAGCCCACCCTCGCCAGGAACTGTGAGGAGGCAGATTTTGCTGCTCTGATCCACAACCTACTCTAGAGACCAGGTGTCCCGGATGGCCTGTCCCTGTGCCTGCCTCACCCCCAGCCCCCTCCAGGCAGCAGGAACAGCCTCAAGGGCCATGCGTGGGCTCTCAGCTCACCTGTCCAGGCTGCTGTGCTGTGTGCTGATGCCCTGTACGGCCCTGCCACCACCACCACCTGCACAGAGTACTGCTGGCCAGGGCTCAGCCCGTGGAAGGTGACGTGATCATTGTCCCCACCGACGGAGATGTTCCTCGTTGGAATGCCGTCCTCTCCCTCTCGCAGTGTCACCAGGTAGAAGTCCCTCTGTCCCGCTGGGATACTCCAGCGAGCCTCTAAGGAGTTCTGCTCCTCTGCACTGCTCAGGGTCACATTGCCAGGGCTCAAGGGGTCTGGAAGGGAATAGGATTGTGTGAGTCAGGGTTATGGGGTACTCTGTATCCCCTACTCTCCTGAGCCTCATTCCAGGCAGGGTTGTGTCCAGCCTTAGACACCCTTTTGGAGTGAGCCATCTGCACTCCCCAGCACAAGCATTCCTGCACTAAGAGTCCAGACAATCTGGCAGCCTTGCTGAGAAATTCCTAAAAGTCTCCCTCCACTCCATTCACATCCCACCATGGGCTTGCTGATATTCCCAGGAACTGGCCTGGACCAAACTCCTGGCCAGACATCCCTGGCTCATGCATCTGGCATGGGGGAATTTTGTTCAGTGGAGCAGATCAGAGCTGCAGACAGCAATAGCAGGAATCAGCCTCACTCCAGAGCAGAAACAAACCAGCTGGAGCTCTGGAGGCCTTCCAAAATCCCATCTGCAGAGTCAGCAGGGAGCAGGCTCCAGCTTCCTGAGCTGGCAGGTGGAGCAGGAAGGAGCTGGAGACTTGACACCTGGTGGCACCCAGGTCCTCCCAGCACACACGACCAGTGTTTGGCCAGTGCCAGGACAAGTCACTGGCCACAGCAGCTCTGAGTCTGCAGCTTGGCACCTCCATCATTCAAGGGCCAACGCTATCTTGGTGTTCAGTGTGAATCTGCTCTGCCCTCTCCATTTCCCTCCAGGTTTTTCTGGAAATATCTGGGAGAGCAAGTTTAGGACTGGCTTTTTACTGGGCTATGGACATGGTGTCACCAGGAAAGTCCCGCTCTTTCAGGGCCCTCATCAGCCTGAGACCAGAGCAGAGAGAGGGCTGGGGGAATGGTGCAATAGTGGGTTCTGGGAGGGCTGCCCTCACTGTTTTGACCTGCCAGAGGCTCCTGGATTCCTTGGCTGTATTTGCACAGCACCCATCACGTTGGGAACATCCTCCAGGATGAGATTATCAGGTACTACCACAACACATCCTTGATAACAATCAAAGAGCACCAAAAATCCATTTCATAGAATTATGGAATTGTGGAATGATTTGGATTGGAAAGGACCTTGAAGCTCATTCATTCCATCCCCCTGCCATAGGCAGTGGCACCTTTCACTATCCAAGCCCTTCAGCCCTGTCCAACCTGGCATTGGACACTCCCAGGGATGGGGCAGCCCCAGCTTCCCTGGGCACCCCATGCCAGTGCCTCAGCACCCTCACAGGGAAGAATCTCTCCCTAACATCTAATCTACACCTCTCCTATTTAGTGTAAAACCATTCACCCCTTGTCCTATCACTGTAAAATGATGCCCATGTAAAAAGTCTGTCTCATTCTTCTATAAGCCCCTCCCAGAGGCCTCCAGTTCAAACCAGCTCAACTGCTGCCCTCTGGCCCCATTTTTTCTGCTGCCCTTGTACAGGCCTGGGGCACATGAGAGCCAAGCCCCAGCAGCACTGAACACCGTGGGATCTGCTGCTCCTCCGTTCTCCTCCTAGGGCAGAGACCACAGGCTGCTCCCAGTGAATCCCAGGGAGAAGCAGGCCAGCCCAGGGGATCCACCTCCTGAAGGGGTTCACTGGCCCCACTATAGCAGTGCCCCAGAGCTGGGTCCTGGAGCAGCTTTTGACAGATCCAAGCAAAATCACCCTGTGCACCCAAGGCTTCGGCAGGAAACCTTTGGATTCAGAGGCTGGACCAGCAGCAGGGAGAAAGCTGGGGCCACCAAGTTCATACTCACATGTCCAGGCAGTGGCATTGGGTCCCACCACGGTGTGGGGCCCAGCCATGGCACTGAGCCCCAGCCAGTACTGAGTGCCAGGATGGAGATGCTGGAAGGTGTAGCTGGTGAGGCCCCTCCTGGCTGACAGGGTCGTGCTGACCTTTTGGGTGAGGAGGTTGCGGAGCTCAAGGTGGATCCAGGCAGCCGCTGTAGCATTTGCCCAGGAGGCAACAAGGCTGGTGCTGGAACCTGGGCTGAGCCTCAGCTGGGTGGGGCTGGAGGGAGCTGAGGGGAAGAGCAGGACACAGCAAGGTTCAGCACTGGGGCTGGTGGCCCCTGGACCCTCCTCTCTCCCCAGGGGCCCCTGTGCTCACAGCTGCTCTCTACAGCATGGAGGCTGAAAGTCTGGTAGGGGTCTACTGAGGGATGTCCCTCCCGTGCCCCCTCCCACCCAGGTTGGAAGGTCCTTGAGGTCCCTCCACCTTGTCGTGTTCTGCCAGGCTGCAGGGCGGAGGGGTGGCAGACTGGGCACTGCAGCACTCCAGCAGCCCCCAGCAGCCAAGAGATCCAGGATCCCCAGACTGCCCCTCTCCCTTGGGAACAGACAAATCCAAGCCGTGGGTGCTGCAAGGCAGGTCCGAGGTGCCAAGTTTTCCCCTTGGCCCAGGCACTCGGCTCTCAGTAGGGATGTGAAACACTCCAGCTGCTCCCCACCATACACAAGCCTGGAGACCTCCTCCCCTTGCCAGCCTGGCACATGTGCTGCATCCTCCCTGCCAAACCCTTTAATCACCCCTTCCTCCTCGGGCAGGCACACCCATCACTCCCTACCTGTCCACTGGTGGGTACTGGTGCTGGCCTGGCTGGACCCGGCCAGTGTGGTGACCTTCAGGGCATACTCGCTGCCAGCCAGGAGCCCGTCGAAGAGGAAGGTGGTGGCGCCGGGCAGGAGGGACACGTTCCTCACCAGGGTTTGGGAGTGGCTGTGCCACAGGGCCAGGCCATACCCGTCCCTCCCGCCGTGCCCGTGTGCCCAGGCCGCCCGCAGAGAGACACAGCTCCCGCCGCTGCTCAGGCTCAGGTTGTGCACAGGTGACGGCCCTGCAGGGGACAGGGGACATGGGACATGGGACAGGCACTGCTGGCTGCCTGCCTGTGAGTGCCTGACCTGGCAAGCTGCTCACAGGCTGATGGAACTTGCCTTTGCCTGGTGAGGTGCAGCCAGCCAGCTTCACAGAACCCAATCACAGAATCCTGGAATGGTTCGGGTTGGAAGGGACCTTAAAGCTCATCCAGTTCCACCCCCTGCCTTGGGCAGGGACACCTTCCACTATCCCAAGTTGTTCCAAGCCCTGTCCACCCTGGCCTTGGACACTGCCAGGAATAGGGCAGTCAAAGTTTCTCTGGGCAACCTGTGCCAGGGCTTCACCACCCTCACAAGGAAGAATTTCTTCCAAAGATCTGATCTAAACTTCTCCTCTGCCAGTTTAAAACTCTTCATTCTTGTTCTGCCACCATCCACCCATGTAAAAAGCCCCTATTTCTCTATTTTCAAATCCCCTTTAGGGATTAAAAGGCATTTTAAGGTCACCCTGGAGCCTTCTCCTCCCCAGGCTGAACAACCCCAGATCTCTCAGCCTGTCTCCAGAGCAGAGGGGCTCCAGCAAGATTCCCCAAGCACAGCCTCATGATTCCCTGACCACTCACCATCCTCCCATGGGCTGTGTGGGCTGCACCACCCCCTTGGACCAGTCTCAGCAGTTACTCTGAACTGGGCAGGGAGGCTTGGTCAGGGTGAACACATAAAGGTGAAGCCATCATCACCTGGAAGCTCACCTGCTGACGGGTCCTCTGTTCCTGCTGGCCCTCTGAGTCCTGCCACCTGCCTTTCTGTGACAACCTGCTTCTGCTTCCATCACTCCTTCCTGACACCAGCCCTTTCACTGTCCAATCTCCCCACAGCTCTACTCTCCTTTGCGAGGTTTCCCACCTTCACCTGCGCTGATTTACTCAAGGATCTTCTGGAGACGTGCAGGCAAGGGCTGCCATCCCCACCTGAGCTGTAGAGCCACCAGCCCTGCTCCCTTTCCAGCCCTTGGCACGGAGCAAGGCCTGGGGTGAGCAGTGATTGACAGGTACGTGCCAAAACTGTGGAGCAGATGGTCCTTCCTTGCAAAATGATGCCCATGTAAAAAGTCTTTCTCATTCTTCTATAAGCCCTTCCCAGAGGCCTCCAGTTCAAACCAGCTCAACTGCTGCCCTCTTGCCCCATTTTTTCTGCTGCCCTTGTACTGGCCTGAGGCACATGAGAGCCAAGCCCCAGCAGCACTGACCTAGACCTCCAGGCATCACATTTTCCACCCCTCTGCTCTCTGCAAGCCACATCATGGGCTGGTTCATTATTACCTCCATTATTCTAGGAGGAGAAGATAAAGCATGAACCCAGCCCATACAAGGTGCAGGAGTAGGATCCCTCCTCCATAAGTATGAGGGAATGAGCCCTAAGACTCTGGGGACCCAGGAAGGACCCTAGGACACTTCTTGTGAAAGTGAGGAAAAGCCCAACTTCCCACAAACTAGTAGAACTCCAAACAGCACAACAATCACTGGTAGGAGCACTGGGGTCCTGGGGAGCCCTTACTTGTCTGTGCTGTGATGGTCTGGCTGGTGGTGTCCGTGCAGGCCAGCGTGGCTGTCACCTCGATCTCGTAGCACGTGCCAGGAGTCAGCCCATGGAACCAGAAGCTGGTGGTGTTGGCTCCAGCAGACACATTCTGCAGCAGCGTGCCTGACCCCAGGGAGGAGAGGCCGAGCAAATATCCCTTGGCACCTCCCTCTGGCTCATCCCAGGACACAAGGAGGGAGTCTGACCGGTCATGGTCACTCACACTGACATTCAGGACGGTGCCTGCAGAAGCAAATCCAAAACTCTCAGCAGGGTTTGGTGGTGTTGGGTGCCAGCCTGCAGGGCCAGCCACCAGCCACCCACCCTTGCTGGGTACACCAGGCACTGGCCACCACCCTGACCCCAAGGGCTCTGAACAGCCTTTGGGAAACACAAGAACATTCAGAAATCTTCATGGACTCAGGTCAAAAGAAGCTGTCAAAGAGATGCTCCTAAGCATGGAGCATCTGCTCCACTGGAGAAAGACCAGAAGGCTTCAGGTCATCATGTGCTTTGCCCAAAGGGTCCTGATGTAAGGCAGAGAAGTTCCCTGGCTGGGTATAATCCATTGCTCATCACCTTGGTTGGCTTGAGCCCCCCAAAAAGATGTTGAAGGCTCTGGGTCCACCATGGAGAAACAAGACAGTGGGCAGTAAGGGGGCAGGATAGATATGGCTGGGGGGCCATGATGCTCCCTGCAATAGTCTCTGCCTCTGTGTGGGCTCTGACAGAGGAAGGGGCAGAGGCTGCTTTGGGGGAATCCAGACAGTGAGTCGCCCCATCCTGCCCAGTTCAGAGGTGACATGGCAAGAGTGGGACTCTGCATACATGGAGGAAATATGGGACCAGACTGGCCCCAGCCCCTGCTGAGGCATGTCCCTGCCTTGGTTGTGCTGCAGCGGTGAGGTCAGTGTGCTGGGGCTGTGGGGCCAGTGCTGTGACATCCCAATGGAGAGTGTCTGGGGACAGGGAAGTGGCATACAGGGCTTGGCCTACTTGATGGGTCAGTGGCTGAAACTGCTATTGAATGCCTGCCCTTAGAGCTGCTCAGGAGTCACCTACACAACAGGAGCCAGGCAGAGCCTGTCTGTCAGGCCCAGGCTGGTGGTGTGACAAGGGCAGGGTCCATCTCTGCCTCACAATGTCTCCAGCAGATTGTTACATATCCCCATCCTCAGCCTTGCTGTCAGTCATGGAACCATTTAGGTTGGAAAAGCCCTTCAGAACCATTTGAGTTCAGTTGTTCCCCCAGCACTGCCAAGTCCAGCATTAACCCAAGTCCCCAGGTGCCACATCCATGAGCTTTCTATTGCTCTCAGCCTTTGGAAAATGCCAGAACAGCTCTAGTGCTAATAAGACATTTGTGTAATAATTAGCACTTAAAATTTATGGTGTGCAATGTGTTATGACAGGCTGACATAGGGTCTGGCACAGTGAGACAGCATGAACCAAGCACAATGACTGCCCCAGAGGCCTGCCATGGGGCACCCTTTGCACAGCCAGGGAGGAGCAGAGTGGGCTGAGCCCGGGGCAGGGACACTGGTGGCACTGCTCAGGAGCTCTGTGTGTCTTTCCCAGAGCTGAACACTTTCAGACCCATGTGCAACTTCTGCTCCATGCAATGCTGTGGTTTGGAGCCTGCTGGTGAGAGCAAAGGGACCCGAGGACATCAGATGGACATGAATAGCAGCATGTAGTGCCCCTGGGAAAGGCCTTCTCAGTGCCACCCCTGAGCAGTTCAAGTGCATATTTAGGATCAGACAGCTCAGGAAGGGTTGGCTAAATGTAGCTGAGTGCCCAGGGGTGAGGTGTCTATACCTGGACCAGCTGCCCAGGGCCACCCTCGCTGTCAGCAGACACCCAGAGCAGCAGGCACAGCTGACCTGAAGGCGACCCACAGGTCACTGTCCTGCCTGGCATTCAGACAGGAACAGTTTGTTACTGCAAGCTCTTTCTGATCTCCTGAGGGATGAGATCTCAGCCCATGTTTCTCTGCTTCTCTTGAGTTTCCAGCAGCTTCATCACCTGCCTCCCTCTGTCACTTTCCTCACATCTGCAGCACAAATGTACCTAAAATGGACCAGAGGCCTGTGACCCCAGCACTGCTCATGTTCTCACTAACCACATCACAGACTGCACATCCAGATACACCTCATGCCCTGACAGGTGCCTGTGGATCATCCAGGTGATTTCTCACGGGCACAGGCTGATGCCATGTGGGCACTCTGCAGGCTCCAGGCCTACAGCAGCTGTGGGGTTGCCTTACAGATTCTGATCCTACCCAGGCAACTCCAAGGCTCTGAGCAGGGCACCTATGACTGCACTGCTGCTGAGCCCACCTGGTGCTCTGTGGAAGCAGAGAGCTCTGGAGCCCTGTCCATCTCTCACAGTTGGTTACTGGAGAAGGACGGACTGACTCTTCCCCTTTCCTGGGCATGATCTGTAGGCTGCAGTTAGCCTAAAGCAGAGTATTTACAAAGCTATTCTTAACTCCAAGAGTTCTGGTCCAGCACACCTGCTCATCTCACTGCTCCAAGCACCGAGACCATCACATCCTCCTCAGCCCAGGAGCCTCACTCCCGTGACTCACCTCTTTCACCACGGGCATCCCGGCCCTCCAGCGCTGCCCCTGCTGTGTGGTTGCATCCCTCGACCTGGGGGATGGAAGGTGTGAAGTGAGAGGGGGGCAGGGTGAGGGGGGCTGGGCTGAGACCAACACATGGGAGAGATGCCCTGTGCCAGGTCAGGGGTCGGGCTGGCCAGGCACAGGTCCCACTCTGACATGGCATCTCTGGGTTATGATCCCTTTTCCTGGGAGAGCCTGGGACACTTCTCAGACCTCCCTTGGCCAAGGCAGAGACAGACATGGCAGATGCAGTTTGTGGGCTGCTCTGGCCTTTTGCATGGGTCCTGGGGCTGCAGATCAACACGGGGCCATGCCCATAGGGGAAGAGGCCACCAAAGCAGCCAGGGCACAAAAGATCTGGAGAGAGAGGGAGAGACTGAGGTCTGGACAGGGCCTGGCAATCTCATTCCCTCTACAGGCACACCTCCTTCCCACCACCACGGGGAGAGGATAGAGGGACCACAGACCTCAGTCCAGCTGCCACCCTCCACGGGAGGAACAGAGTCCCCGGAGTCCCTGGCACCCTCCCTGGCAGCGGGGACACCCGTTCTCCCACAGCCTGCTCCCAGCAGGGTGTGCCCGGCTTTGGACTGGCGTCAGTTCCCCCCACGTTAAAGGAAATGTCCACTGCCCACTCCCTGTCCTGCAACAAGCCACAGCAGAGCCTTCATCTTCCTGGCGCTCTTTTCCCCTCGGCTCCGCGGGCGGACTCGTTCCGATTCCCCGCCGATGGCGGGGCTTTTGGCAGAGGAGAGCGAAGCGGCCGGGGACGCTTGGGAACAGCAGCTGGGCCACTGCCGGGCGAGAAGCCGCGCAGCCACGGCAACAGGGACACGCTGCGCTCCCAGGCAGCGGGCCCGGGTCCCAGGGGCGAGGGGCAGCGGGGGAAGCGCCGCTCGGGATGGCGAACGCCGCTGATGTGGCGCAGCTGCAGGGCCAGACTGAAGCACCCGCAGCCGGGGCAGCCCCACGCGGCAGCGAGCCGGGAGCCAAGAGCCGCGGAGCCAAAGTGGGGGCTGGGGAGACAAGCGCTTACCTCTGCCAGGGTCCCTGGGAGCCGCGGCACCCACAGCACCAGCAGCGGCAGCAGCAGTGACCTCATGGGGGACCTGATGGCAGCAGATCACAGGGATGACAAGTTGGGAGGGTGGGGAGGGCAGTTTCCTAGCAGTAGCTGTCGCCAGCCAGCCCCTCGTCCCACGGCAGCCAGGAGCCGTCTCCCCACATGCTTTCCGAGCGCGGGTGACAAGGTAACATCAATGGGGACCGGCCAGCGTGTGGCACCTCGGCCGTGCCCGCAGTCCCTGGGCGGGGGCAGAGCTCGCCTCCAGCCCGGGAGAAGCCCAGCGGGGGCGGCTGCCCCTCGCTGGGCGCATTTGCTGTTGTCCCCGCAGGTCCGAGTCCTCTGCGGTGACTCCGCAGCTGGCCCGGAGAGAGCGGCTGCGGGCTGCGGGCAGAGCTGCCGGCCGGGGCTGGGAGGCTCGCCGGGGTCTCGGGGGACCTCGCTCCGGCGGGGGCTCTGCCGGGCTGGAGCCCGCTCTGGCATCAGCAGCAGCGCCGGGAGCTGGAGCGGGAGGGGCGGGAGGAGCGGGAGGGGAGGAGACAGCCCTGGACTGATGGCGGCTCCGGGCTGGGAGGGCGCGCCCCAACCGGCCCCAGCGCGAGGAGGGAGGGAAGGGAGGGCGCAGAGCTCGCTTGGGGTGCTGAAGGGGACCAGGACATGAGTGTGGGTGGCCGTGGGGTGCTGAGCACTCTCGGCGTTCTCTGTGCCGCACTTTCGGACACCCTTCAGCTCTGTGTGCTTTAATTCCTGAGCAGGTGCGGCTGCGGTGCGGGGGTTTGGGTACGCCGAGGGGCTTGGGGTGTTTTGTGATCGGGCTGCTCCCGCAGGCTGCGGCGGGGGAAGCGCACACTCTGAGAGGCTCCTGGGCGTGGCATCCCGCGGCCACAGAGGTGCCCAAACCACGCTTTGCCCATCTGAGAGGGCGGCTGAAGGCAGCTGTGCCCGGGTGGGAAGGCGCTGTACTTTGGGGGGTTGCCCCGGGGATGAGGCTGTGCCCCCGGGCTGCGTGCAGGGCCGTGCTCTGCGGTGTCTGAGCCAGCTCTCATTCAGACCAGAGATGCCATTGGCTTCACATCAGCGCTGGAGATCTGGGACGGTGCTGGAAGGGGTTCAGAGATGCATCAGTCCGGAAGCCAGAACAGCCTTTGTGGTCGTGGGAGTCTATCCCAGTGGCCAGCACGGCCACCTATGGGGACTATTCAAGCTCTGCTCATGACTGTGAGCCACCGAGCTGTCAGAGTAGGACACATCCCCCACCTGTCTTCTAGAACACCAGAATCCCTTGACAAAAGACTCAGAAGTTTGTCAGGTGGGGCCCGTGAGAGACAGAACAACCCCAGTATCTGCACAAAGACACGGGAAAGCTCCAGCTCTTGCATGCAATTAAGAAGAGAGGGGGACACAGGGGACACATAGGTCTAGGGCCTATCTCCAACCCCAGGTCCATACCCCATCCCTTCTGACAGCCCCCAGGCTGATGGAGCCAGCTGGGAAAGGGGACGGTGAACATGAATCCTCTTCCCTTTGCATGGGCAACAGTTAATTTCCCAGGTCCTGGCCAAATGGGACTGCTGCCAGGAGTCTGGGTCCGTGGTCACAGTCACGTCTCTGCCTGGAGGTCCCTGCCTGGAGAGGGCTGAGGATAAAGGAGCCCTGGCCCTGCAGCTCAGCCCAGCAGTGAGGGCTTGTTTGTCACTTCTGTCTAGGACTCAGATGTTCCCCCAGCAGAGAGGTACAGCTCTACCACCAGAGCCTCTTCGCATCACTGTCTCCAGACCTACCCTTCCCCTGCACCCTGAACACAGAGATCAGGGTGGGAGCAGAGGGCAATGCCTTGGCTCCAGCCCAGGCAAGATTTTTAACTTTTAATGCCCACAGCTCCAAGGGCTGAATGCCAAAAATGCCATGGGTGCATCTGCTCAAGTGAAGGATGCCCAGGGTAACAGCGGTGGCTCTTAGAGGTCCCCTGATAAACATTTGGGACTGAGATCCACCAGCACCTGGGGTGATGGAGCTGAACCATCAACCACAGCTCTGGGGACACCCATCCCTACTGCTGGACACTGGTTTGATGGGCAGCTGGCCACCCTCCACTGGCCTGAGTGCAAGGTGAGTGCTCACAGGTACTGGGGGTGAGGTCCTCCAGGCCCTGAGATGGAGTACCTCCCCAGAAATGCGACAGGGGGAGAGTTGGGCCTGATTGCTGTCGTCTCCAGTGGGCTGGGGACTGTTTTTAAAGGCCCCTTTCCAGAGCTGGGCAGCTGCAGCTGGCTGGGAGGAGGCTCCTCGCTGCAGTGAGGGTTTGCCAGGTTTACCCTGGGGCCCAGGGTAGGATCAAGGACATTACAGCTGGCTGGTCCCCAAAACACATTTGCAAAGGGGCTTTCAGTGGATGTCTCCACACAGGTCCATTGTGGGGTGCAGGCTGCCAGCACAGGTGACCACACTGTGGATGGGGAGCGTGTTTGCTGCCGTGAGCAGCCTGGAGGGTCACCTGGAGGGTGGCTGGGATAGAGACAGTGCAAGCAGTGCTGGGGACTGTGGTGTCCCTGGAATGTGGCAGGTGATGGAAGAGCTGAATTCGAGGAGCCCCTGGCTAATGAAAAAGGGGCTAGAGGTGAGGATGGAGGGCCTTGCTGGGCTGAGAATTGTGATCCAGGGACATGGGACAGGAGGGACCTTTGATTTTGAAGGAAAACCCTGGAAAAAGATGTTGCATGCCCCAGGGTCAAAGGCAGTGTCCCCTGCAGTGGTGGCATGGACAGGAAGTTTTCCCAGGCTAGAGTCAAGGTGGGGCTCCTGCAGCTTCAAAGCATACCAAAGAGCAGCTCCAGGTCAATAAGAGGACAAACCCAGCCCCTGGAGTCCTGGGACACTGCACTTGGGTTGTGCCTGCCCAGCCCAGCTGGAGAGAATGTGTCTGTGCATACTTACTGCACCTGCCTGGGCACAGCCTCAGTGCCCCTGCACCAGCCTCTGCAAAGCCAGCCATCTCTACCTCCAGCCACAACCTTTGCTGCTGCAGCCCTGCACGGGGGCACAATTCCCCACTGAGGCAGTTGCTCTGGACACCGGCTTGCTCAAGGAGCAAAGGGTCTGCTCTACCTGCTCTGGTCTCTGGGCTGGGCAGCCAAGCAGGGATTTCTGGAACACAGTGTTCCCTCGGATCTTGCTGCCATGCTGTGCCACTGCCCCACACCTCCCCACCCAGGAGGAAAGGTAACCTCACTCGGCATGAGGACAGGCTTGGGGGCTGCCTTGCTGCCCACCAGGATGGGATTGGCCTCTGAGCATGGACCAGGAGATATCCCAGCAGCTTCTGCATGTCCTGGCAGCACAGCGAGCTGTCACCCCCTGCCATGGGGACATGTGTATACCAGCCCCGCTGATTTAACCTCAGGTCCCAGTGGCTGTGCTCCCTCAGCTCAGGGAGTTTGGGCTGTGGCTGCAGTGGAAACAGCCCAAAGCACTGCTGGGAGCCAAGCCCAGGCCCCGTCCCTGGCGCCGCAGGGCTCAGCAGCCTCCACACGGGACAGAAGCTGCTCATCCTGTGCCAGCCCTGCCTTCCCCATGGCCACCTCAGGGATACCGTGCCACCTCAGGTAGGGACACAGAGAGAGAGCCCTCCTTCAGCTGGGGATACCACATCTTCCCTCCAGCCTCCCCTGACTGTGAAGCCTTCAGCTGTGCCAAACCTAAAGACAACTGCAGAAGTTTCTCCACCCAGCAGCTGGAACCAGGCCTGGAAACTCAGGGGCTGCCGAGTCATCACATTTTCCGCGAAGCAGAGAACGCTACCGCAAGGCGCAGGGGGATGGGGACGCCCCGCCGCCGGGATGGCTGCAGAGCTGGGAGGGGACAGGGGCTGTGCAGCCAAGCCACCGCCTCTGGCAAGGGGAAGAGCCTCAGCTCGTGCCCTGTGCTCCAGGGGGATCGCCCAGGAGCAGAGATGGGAAAGGGGACCCCCGACAGCATGCCTATCACTGTGGTGTCAGGTCTTGCTCATGCTGGGGTGAGGGACAATAGCCACAGTGCAGTGGCAAAGACCCTGCCTGGCAAAGGCTCTGGGCTGTCGTCCCAAGCAGAGCCAACCCCAGAGCAGAGCAGGGTGACACACTGTGCTCCATGCATTGGCCTCCTCTCCAGGTGTCCTGGGCATGGAGCTGGCAGCACTGGGTTTGTCCCTGCTAAGGCATCTCCTAGAGCAGGGTCCTGCACACCTGGCGGGAGTCAAGGTGCCCCCGGGAAGCGCCTGCTGGGGTGAGGATGGGCAGGGTGGAAGCAGAGTAGACAGCTGAGGACACTCCCACAGGGACTCAACTTGTCACTCAGAGGGCACAGCCATGACCTGGTGTTGTGGGCAATGCTGGCACTGCACAGAGGAGCCTCTACTGCTGTGTGGACATGCAGCCCTGATGTCTCTGTGGGAGCTCTGCCATCCCTCCCTGGGCAGGATTCTCTGCATCCAACCTGGCACCCTACAACAACATATGCCCAGAGGCCCCATGATATGGGGTACTAATGCCACTGGGATTGAGCTGGGAACAGCTCCGGGGCTCCTATCCTGCCTCAGGCCAACACCAACCCTTTGGTCTCTGTCCCTCAGTCCCTCCCAGTGCCCACCAGCACTGTGAACTGCCCCAGGCCACAATTTCTCCCCGTTACCACTCTGAGGTGCTGAGTGCTGCCCAGGGCTGCAAGGGAAGAACAAGAGGAACAGGCTGCTCCCAGGGCAGGACCTGCAGAGGATGCAGGTGCCAATGGGACCTCTCGCTTTTCACGGTTCACACGCCATGGTTCTCCAACCCTAAACCCTAGAGCACTGGGATGCTCCTTTTCCAACCCCTGGCAAGTGTTTAATCATTCCCACATGGAGCCCTGCCAGCGCTGCTGCCTCCTCCTGACCCACACTTTGATACCTTGGAGCTCTTCCCATTTTGCAGAGGCAGGAGGGCAGGCAGGCAGTGGGGGATGTCACCACTCTGCAGGGCAGGGCACAGCCACGCTGTCCAGGCTGAGGGACATCGAGGAGTGGCAGGAATGACTCTGTTACCATCACCTGGGTGATGCTCTTCGCTCCCCCCACCCGCTGCTGAAGCCCTGGCAGCTGAGCCCGGGATGCCTGCGGGTGCGAGCCAGGCGCCTTGCAGAGCTGGGAGCGCAGGGCTGCGGTGACTCACAGCACGCCCAAAGCCGGCAGAGCCGGGCAGACCAGCTTTGCATCCCCGGGGCGTGGGTGCCGCCCCCGGGGCTGAGCAGGCTCCGCTTCCCCTGGCCAGGCACCCACGGGGGCGGGCTGAGAGCAGCCTGGATAGTGCCGGCGCCAGACCTTCTGCAAGTAGTGCTGGGGCAGCACCGGGCTCCAAAATCACCCACCCTGTCGCCAGCAGCCTGTGGAATCCTGTGGGGCTCTGCTCCCACCCTGTGATGCAGTGCCAGCATAGGCTGGCAGCAAGGGTGCCCGATGCTGCGAGGGTGCCATGCACACAGAGCTGAGAAGCAGCTCCCAGTGCCCGCTTGTGCTACATCATGGTGAGGGGCCCAGGCACGAGATTCCCCTGCACGGGCACAGCCACCGAGTGCCTTGCTCTGCTCCTGCACTGCCGTGCTCAGAGGCTGCCCATCCCCTGCCGGCCCCCGGGCCTGGCATCAGGTTTGTCTCCGCCGTGCCGGGGAGCAGGAGGCTCCGCACTCCTCTCCCCGCTGCACACATCCTGGCTTTGACCAGGCGTCTGGGAACAGGGAGGGGGACAAGGAATGGGACCCGTACCTCGGCTGGCGGGTGTCCCTGGCGTGGTCCACAGCCCGTTCCTGCGCGCCTGGCGCGTGTGGTGTCAACTTGGCACACTCACGCTCACCCGTTTACTCTGCTGCTGCATGGCCCTGACGTTCAAGTCTGGGCTGGACCCGCGGGAAGGCCCGCCTGGGCTCGCCCAGCTTACAGCTGCAGGATGCCGGGGAGGAGGGATCAGCTGGACCAGGATGTCTCCTGTGGCCCCTTCAGGGCAAGGGTCTGCACTCCGGGGGCAGGAGCTGTGTGCCAGCACTGCAGGTTGGGCACTGCTCACTCCTCCCTGTGCCTTGCCAGAGTTTGTACCACGTGCTGTGGTTTCAGCCAGGTGCTGGGGACCCTTGGTCATGCTGAGCATCCCCTCGTGCTGCTGCTGCAAAGAGGAACGGGGAACAGAGGAACTCAGGACAGTCCTGAAGTCAGCACAGGCATCCAGCCCTGAAGGTGTGTGTGGGTTGTGATTGCCAAAGCTTTGCTGCCTGGAGCCCCATCACACCAGGCACCATCCCAGAGTGAAGGCATCCTGACCCCTCAGTCCCTCATCAAGGGAGATGGAGAGGAGCTGGTGCATTGGCTCAGGAGGTGCAAAGCATTCCAAAAGCTTGTCCAGAATGGCACTTATCCTCAGCCTGGTGAACAGGGGGCAGCTGGTCCCTGGGGACAAGAAGACTCTTGCCAGTGGGTTTGGAGGAGAGCTGGGAGCAGGTCCCAAGGCTCTTGGTGGATGCGGCAGGAGGAGGTGCAATAGCCATCGCACTGAGTGTGAGGACTCCTGTCTCCACCAGTCCCAGCTGTGGGCAAGGTCTGGACCCCACAGAGGCTGGCAGGATGAGCCCAGCTTGGCCTTGCAGGGGAGCAGTGGGATCCTGCACGCTGTGCAGCATGCACTGGAGGAGTTCTGCACCCAACCCTTGCCAGTCCCACAAAGGAGGGTCACACATTTCAGCTCAAGATATTAATTTCATTTACTCAAGGTATTCAGCCTTCCCCCAAAGGGTACCCATCCCCACCTTGGCTGGGCTAAGCTTTCTGCAGACAGGGAGAGGGACAGCAACAAGAAGCCCTGGACACTGCTGCCACACTCTGCAGTGATGTCAAAACCCAGACTCCAAATTTGGAAAGTAGCTCAGTTTCCAGATTCCGCCATGAGCTGAAAATCCCAAGTCAAAACGAAACCAGCCCTAGCCTTTGGTTCAAAGTTTCCTGTATAAAAACAAACCTGCAGACAGCTGCATTTGCACACAAAAGGTTTTGTTTTCAGGAGGAAGGTTTCTTTTTCAGAGGAGTAAACACAAAGCCTGCCCATCTTTCATGTCACAGGGTAGGAAGGAGATCTGCCTGGCAGCTCAGGTCACAGGCAGGGCATTGCCTGCTCTTACTGCCCAGCTGCTGTCCCTCTCCCCTGTGCCCTGGCCTGTGCCAGTGCCAACACCAATGCCCCCACCAATGCCCCCACCACCACCATATCCAGCAGCAAGGCCTGGACTGAGGCTTTTCACACCCATTCCTGTAGCTGTGACACCTTTCATGTCCCAGGGCATGGGGACAGGCCTTTGCACTGCAGTGGTCCTGGGAAGCTGTGGTGTGGCACCCAGGGGTGCTCCTTTCCCTGCACTGTGGCTGCAGCCTTGGCAATGCCTGCTTATGCAGTTCTCAGCTTCTCCCTGGCATCTCCTGCAGCTCATGAAGCCAAACACAACACTGCCAGCAGTGCCTGCTGCTTTTTGCATCCAGCCCCCAGCACAAACAGCACTGCTTCTTCCCAGGAGCAGCTGGGGGACCCCTTCTGGGTCCTACTCCCCCAGCCCAGCTGCAGGGAGCCCCAATACCACCCTCCTCAGACTGAGGCACGTTTGGGGCTGGCACAGCCTGGCTGCTCCCCAGGGCGCTGCTGTGGGCAGCCACACATCCCAGCGGTAGCTGCTTCTTGGGACACATCCTGGCCACGGGCACGGGTCCCACAGGCCTTGATTGCCAAAGGCTCTGCTGGCACATGCTCAGCCTCACCTGGACGCTGCTGCAGTTCTGGAGCATGGGTGGGGCGCTGCAGAGGGATGCAGGATCAGCCCCCTCCACTGTTGCCTGCTGACAATTTTGTCTGTCCTGTCAGCCACAGTCTCTGCTGCTTGACTAGGGTCAGTGGGACCATTCACTAGGTCTTCCCGACTGACACAGAGCTCCAGGAGACCCCAACAAAGCGTCCATTGAATTGGACATCCTGATTTGAGGGTTTAGGGGCATGGAGCATCTGTAAGGCTTGGAGACCTGCCCAGATGCCAGACTTGGAGTGCTGGTCCCTACCCCAAGCACTGGCAGAAGCTATTTTCACATCTAAACTAGAACACACCTGCCTTGCCTCAGTTTACCATCCACACACCAGGAAGCAGAGATGCTCTGCTGCTGGAGGGGAGGGAGAGCAGACTGGTAACAGTGATGCATCAAGCTTTTCTGAGCCTCCTCATCCCCTCCTAGGCTCTCATTAGCAGCGCATTTGGCATCTGGGCTGCACAGCCACGCTGTCCTGCATCTCTCGTGGGTGGTGGCTGGGTTGGGTTAGGCTGGAGGAACAGCCCCAAGGCTCAGAGGGATCAGCCGTGCTGCAGTTCAGCTTGAGCCACTTGGCTGGGAGAGCCTAAAACAACAAACATCGCAGAATAAGGGAATGTTTCACTGCTTCTTCTGGTTGTGTGGTTTCCTGTTTTCTAAGGAGCTCTTCCAGCACCTCTGGGGCAGAGGACTTGCCTGCACAGAGCCTGGTCCCAGAGCAGATCCCTGTCCGGGAGGCAAGTTCTGCTGCTTGACATCTGGCAGAGGAAGAGGTTGCAAAAGATCGGCTGCGACCTTTGCCAGAGACCTGCAGCAGGAGTGCTGGAGGTTAGGAATTTTCCTTTTTTTTTTTCTTTCTCTCAGGGAAATTTACCCCATCTCTTTGCCTAAGAGATGATAACAACCAGTACTTCACAGAGACAAAAGTAGTCACCAAGGTGAAGGAAAAGGTGCAGCTGACTACTGTCTTAGCTGAGGGGTTGTCTCTTGGGAAGGACAGAGATACCCCGAGATTTTGGCTGAGGGGTGAGGGGCTGGCCTCAGCTCCTTGCCCTCTCTCTCGCTCTCGGATCCGAGGGGAATGATCAAGCTGCTGCTACTGCTGGGAGAATTCACTGCCACCAGAGTCAAGCCCAATACTGCTTTGTCAGGAAAATCCAAAAAAGCCAGAAGTTTACGTCCAAAAAGGACACAGAGTCCTGCAACTTTATTTGAGCAAAGGGAGAGAGTCCACTGGGGCACATCCCTGCAGGGTTTTATCTCTCTAAGTTTTGGAGCCTCCTTTTATCCTAAACTCCCAGGTGCACGTTGCCCTCTTCTTTCCCCATTCGCTGAGGTACAAGGAAGGTTCAGCCTTCCCAAACCGCCTACCACAAGTTCCCCCTTGAAGCTGTTATTTTACCCCAAAGTTCAGGCTTGTGCAGACACTGGTCTGTCTGGGCTCTGCAACAAACCTGCTGCACAAAGTTAGTAGACATTAAGACTCATTTCAAAGACGTTAACACCCATCCCTTCACTCATCAAATTGTTTGTAAAGACATTAGTTTTCCTCTCAGCTTCTTCCTTACTGTAGGTGAGGCTTTGCTTGTAAGAATGGCAGTTGAACTGGGACCTCATTAACACCTGACCTTACTGGAAAAGGGCTCTCATCATCTACTGGGGTGCCTCAGGGGAAAAACCCAGGACCCGACCCATACCCTTTGCCTTTGCTATGGGTTTTTTTGCTACACTCTAACCCAGCATCCCGTGCCTGCCAGGACACACCATGGCTCTGCTCTATGGCTGTGGAGTTTCTGTTACATTTTGTTTGCCACGCCAGGTGTGCCCACCTCTGCCATTCCAGCCACCGCTCCAAAGTTCCTGCCATAGCCCATATAACTATCTGGAGGGCACAGGGGCACCAGGCCCGCTGCCCCAGAGTTTGTAAAGGAAACCCCTTCGCCATCCCTCCCGCCCAGAGTTTGTAAAGGAAGCCCCTTCTCCATCCCCCCCGCCCTCCTCCCGCCATCACCGCCTGAGGGAGACGCGCCCACAGCGCCCCCTACCGGCGTGGGGGAGCCATCGCACCCGCCCGGGCCGGCCGGGAGCCACCAGCGCCCCTGGCGGCCGTGACCGGGACTGCAGCGAACGGGAAAGGGCGGCCGGGAAGGGCTGAAAGTGCGGCTGAGGGACCGGGAATGAGGGACCGGGACTGAGGGACCGGGAATGAGGGACCGGGACTGAGGGACCGGGAATGAGGGACCGGGAATGAGGGACCGGGGGTGAGGTATCGGGACTGAGGTACCGGGGCTGTGGTACCGGGGCTGAGGTACCGGGAATGAGGTACCAGGTGTGAGGTACCGGGGCTGAGGTAATGGGTGTGTGGTACTGGGTCACTGGGCCTGTGGTACTGGGTCTGTGGTTCTGGGTCACTGGATCTGTGGTTCTGGATCACTGGTTTGTGGTTCTGGCTGTGACTGGATCTGTGGTTCTGGCTGGGACTGGGTCTTTGGTTCTGGGTCACTGGGTCTGTGGTTCTGTTTGTTCTTGCTGCTGGTGTGATTGTTTGTGTTTTTATACATGCTAGTAATAAACTGTTATTCCTTTTCACATCTCTTTGCTCAAAAGCCCTGTAATTTCAGAGTTGTAATTTGGATGGAACGGGGTCATATTGTCCATTCCAAGGGAGGTTCCCGCCTTCCTTGGCAGATACCTGTACTTCAAACCAAGACAAGGAGACAGCTCTATTCCTTCCCCTCTGGGCTAAAGGCATCCCTGGATGTGTGGTTGCACCCAGGCCAAGGACATTCCTTGTGTACAGAGCCTGGCTGGTGATTCTTAGGGACAGCCTCCCATGGCCTGACAACCACAGGCATTCCTGGGCTCAGCACGCTCTGGCTGGTGCTGTGGGGAGCAGGAACAGCTCCGTGCTGCAGATCTGCAGAGTGCTACTGACAGCAGAGACAAGGACAGGGCACCCTGTGGCACATCCTTTTTCTCTCCATCTTCCCCACTCCTGCTCCACGCAGCCCGGGCCAGGCACTCTGACTGTGTGTAGGGTGCTGAGCAGAGTCCTGTGCAGTTTCAGTGTTGTTGCAGCCTGAGGGCCATCCCTGCTCCCTCTGAGCCTGTCTGCAGTGGTGCACACAGGTAGGGTCACCCTGCCTCGTGGTGCCCTGTGGAATCCTTTGAACCCCTCAGGGAAGAATACACCACAGAGTCTGCACCTAGGCTGAAAGAAAAGACTTCCCCCATGGTGCCTTGCAACACTGTGTGATCTACCCCTGTTTTGCTCTCCCCTTATGCCCCTAATTCTCATGGTTTCTCCTTTTCCTGTTCCCCCATTGGTTGTGGTATCCCTGGTGGCTGCCCTGTGTCCTCTATAGGGCACTGCCCTTTGCCCTGCCCTTTGTACCACGCCTGTGCCCTCAGACCATTGGTTCCTGACCCCTGACCTAAGCCTGTGGTCGTATCTTTTATCCCTGATCCCCTTTGACGTGCTGGAATAAACCTTTGCTGGAATTTATCATGCAAAAGGCCCTTCTTGCCTCTCTTGGCTGAGCTAGCCATGTGGTGTGTGGACTTGACTGCTTTGCCTGAATGCCTTCCCAAATGGCCTTTCCACAGGAGGTGCTTATTGGGAAAATGGTACCAGCAACCACCATCTAAAATCCCACCTTGGTACAGTGCCCACCCAGCTCCTGCAGCTGCTCCTCTCCTCCAGCCTGGAGCCCTCTGCCCGGCTCTCCTGCTTCTTCCCTGCCTGTCACTGAAACTCCCCTCTGCCCTGCAGGGCACCAGGGCTGGTGGGACTGTCCCAGCAGGTCTCCAGGGAAACACACAGATATTTTATCCACTGACAAACATACCTTTTCCCTTCCTTTACCACACATTATTAAAAGAGTCTGCGCTGTGTCAGCCCCTGGGGCCTGGCTGATCCCTGGGGAAGAGGCAACAGAGAGGATGCTGATATACAGGCAGAGTTTCACTACTTGAATTTGTCCTGGCTCCTTGTGGGAGACAAGATCCATCTGGACCTCCTCAGGGTCCAGTTCTGGATTCTTACATGCTCGGTCATCCCTGACAATGACAAAAATATGAACCAGCCCCTTGCAGGGATGGAGCAAGAGGCAGACATGGTCTGTCAGAGCCCCAGAGCCAGGCAGGTCTGCAGGGTACAGCCCCACACACAACATCTCCTGCTCAGGACACTGCATCAGGGCTCTGTGGGGCCTCCAGCTGGACTCCAGCTCCCCAAAGTTGAGTGACCCCAAAGCTCATTCAGGTGTCCTCCCTAGTGCTTCTGGGGACAGGCTCAGGAGGCCCACAGGAGAGGGGCAGGCAGAGCTGCCCAGGAGACAGGAGCTGGAGATGCAGGAGTAGTGCCCAAGTGGGATGTGCCCACAGTGTTATGATGCCGAGCTGGCAGGGGTGGCAGGGCAGGGCAGAGGTGGCCTGCCCCAGCTGGGAGCAGAGCTCACTGCCTTTGTGCCCTTCTCTGCAGCCCTGGGAGTGTCCAGCTGCTCTTCTCCATCCTCTCCCCCACTCATCAGCAGCACAGATCTCCCCTGCCCCTTCCTGGTATCACACACCTGGGCCCCAGCACCACAGGTAGGCTCTGCATCACAGAGGAACCCACTCTGCCCCAAAATGCCCCTCAAAAGCCAGAGATGAGGTGTGGGGGTAGAAGGATGATGGACCAGCAGCTGTAGCACTGCACAGTGATCTGTGATCTGCTGCTGGCTCCCTTGGGTGGGAGGCCCAGTGCTTTACTCAGAGTCACTACAAACACCACCCTGGTGCCAGCCCTGACCCCGTGGCCCTGCTGGCAGGAGCAGGGTAGGGTGCTCAGCAGACCTGGGAGGTAGGACAGCTGCTGTCTGGCAAGACATGGCTCTCATGGGCAAGAAGCCAAACATTTCTGCTGCATCTGGGGCTCTGGTGACACCAATTTCTGCCTCTATTTCTCCTCCAGTGCTGAAAGCTCCATGGCTCCATCCCTGGACTTGCTGGCAGGAAAGGTGTTCCCAGCCCCAGAGCAGTTAGGGACCCCTCTCACCCTCAACAGCAGAAAAAAAGGAACTAAAAAGCTCACAGTTTCTTTGCTTTTTTTTTTTCCAGATCTGGGGCATCTGTGTCTCCAAGCACCACGGCTTCCCCACTGTGAGCAGACAGGAATATTTCTGATGCCTGGAACTGGGACAAAGCAGACCCCATGTGCTGCAAGCTCCCGTGGCTCACACCTACAGCCACACAGTTGCAACAAGACCAAGAGGACTCAGAGGAATCCTCAGAGGAGGAGCGTGCATGGCCCAACATGGCAGCTTCCTGAATTTCTGAGGCCAAAAAGCACAATCCAGAACAGCTTTCAAAAGCAGACAGGCTGACATTCTGTTATGGCTAGGAGCTGGAGGAGCAGCATTAGGCAGATCCATCATCTCTGCATTGCTGCCCTCTGGCTGCCTCTGCTTATCCACGGCCATTCTCCTCCAGCTGGAGAGATGGCACCTGCCATGGCTGTCAGGGGTCTGCCTCTTGCCATGCAAGAATCATCATAGGTTGGAAAAGCCGTCTAAGATCACCAAGTTCAACCACTGCCATGTTCACCACTGAGCCATGTCCCCAAGTGCCCCATTGACATGCCTTTGTCTCCACCCTGGGCAGCCTGTACCAGTCTGATCGCCCCTTCAAGTGAAGATATTTTTCCTAAAATATAAGCTGCTGGCACATCCTCCCTGGCCCTTTGGCCCCAGGCAGCTGCATGCACAGATCCATCCTGTGCTGGGTAGGATGCAGGCAGCATCACGTGCAGTCTGTCTTTAGCAAGGTTAAGGATCTTAACCCCCGAGCAGTGACTCACTTGCCACAGCTGGGCTCAACACACCTATTTCTGCACCAGACACTGGCTGAGTGGGGGCTATTTTAACCACCTTTCTAGCTGTTATCAAAGGCCAGAAGAGGATCTGTGCCTTCACCATAAACACTCCCTGGTGATCCCAGAGCAGCTCAGCCTGCAGCAGGGCAGCGCTGTTCCCCCACGCCCGGCGGTGCGTGGGCGCAGGTTCTGGTGCAGCAGAAATGGAAGTGACGACTTTCTAACCACTTCCTTTCTTTCTGGGTCTGTGTCTCCTGCCCCTCCTGCCCAGCTCGTTTCCTGTTACTGATAATGGCCCCTGCACCCAGCGAGAGGTCAGCAGGCTCAGTGTCCCCCCAAGGGAGCAGCCCAGGGACTGGGGCAGCAGGGCTGTGCTGGGCAAATGCAGCAGGGCTGTGTTGGAGCCCTGGAGGCTGAGGATTTCAGACTTTCTGTGCTAAAAGGCACTGACCCTCAAGCAAACACTACATTTGACCTGAGGCCATGGAACAGGCTTCTGAAATTGAAAAATCACTATAGCACTGGGGTTGTGGGCGTGTAGTTTGAATAGAAGCATGTGATGTCACAGGGTGCAAAACTCAGGTTTAAGGTTTTAGTATACAGTAATATAGAGACAGCAAGATGGATGATTTAGGATGTTGGCTAAGTTCTTCTTCTTTCACCTTCTTCTTCATGGGTTTGGGTGGTGGTTTCTAATTGGGTGAAAAGGTCCACATTGCAGACCATGGGTGGATAGTTATTGGGTTAAAAGTAAAAATAATATCGCTGTCATCTCGTTATTGGAAAAATTATGCTTAAAAGACCTTGGAAAGAGTTAGAGACAGCTATTTTTCACCTTGTTAGCCAGAACTCACAAATTGTGCGACTGTACTATAGATAAGCATTAATAAATAACTGAGTCTGAACACAAAAAACTGCATCTCCCATGCATTAATCCTGGCTCTAACAGGAAGAAAAGAAGATAAAAATCTCACAGGGCTACTGAGATCCCCACTGCTGCAGCGTGCCAAGGAACCCAGGATAGGAACAGCATGATGAGTCTTCAGGGTTTTCAGGCCTTTTTGTGCCTTTTTCACTGACACCTGCTTTTCCCTGTGTGCTGTGAGGACAGAGAGGAGCTGGGGGGTGTCCTGTTCCCAGGAGACTTCTCCCTGCCCACAGAGCTCGCAGGGTTTTGCAGGGAGTTCTGTGGTCTGGAGCCTCCCGAGAGGATGTGTGTGTGCCTCCTGGCCAGCCCACAGGTGTCCAAGCAAGGCTCACTCCCCAAGGGAAACTAAAGCACACAGCATTTCCCAGACAGCATTTCTAAGAGCACAGCTCTCTTGGAGGCATCCAGGGAAGCACAGGACAAGCCCAAGTGACACATGGATGAGGCAGGTGCTGCCACACGTGCTGGGTCTGCATCCCCAGCAGAATGTCCTGGTAATCAAGTCATTCTGTGGCTCTTGCTGTCCCTCTGTGCCTTCTCCATGGCATTTGTTGGCTAGAGTGTCAAAGTCTCAGCACCTTGGAGGTCTGATCTCATGTGTTGGCTTAGATCCCCTTCACCCTCACCTCCTGGGGACGTGATTTAGTGGTGAATATGGCAGTGGTCAGTTAATGGTTGGATTAATGGTCTTAGAGGGATTTTCAACCTTAATGTTTCTGTCATTTCCTGATTCCATACACCTGGCTTAGGAACAGTCCTCCATGCAATTATTCCACTGTAAAATGAACAGGGGGAGCTTCTTCCCACATGAGGAGAGGAACAAACCAAGCTGATATAAATACTTTCACTCTGGAAGGTCATCTTTCCCAGGGGAACTGTTCCTGTGCCACGGCACTTCTTTAGTCCGCAGCAACACCAGCTCTGCATCAGGGTTAGCCCAGCCCAGTGGTGCTGGTGGTTCACCAGCTCTGCTTTTCTGTTGGCAAATTTGGAGGAAAACTCAGCTTGTTTGCAGGAGATACGGGAGAGTATCTAATTCCAGAAACCAAACATGGTTTTCTACTCAGCAGTCACAGAATATGCTGAGTTGGAAGGCATCCATCAGGGTTATCAAATCCAACCCCTGGCCCTGCACAGACACCCCCACCCCAACAATCCCACCCTGTGCCTGAGAGCTTTGTCCAAATGTTCCTTGAGCACAAATAGGTTTGGAGCTGTGACCACTTCCCAGGGGAGCCTGCTCCAGTGCTCAACCACCCTTTGGGTGAAAAACTTTTCCTTTTATAACTTAAACCTCCTCTGACACAGATCCAGCTGTTTCCTCTAGTCCTGTAACTGGTCACAGAGAGCAGAGGCTGGAGCTGCCCCTCGTGAGGATGTTGAAGAGCTCAGAGAGGTCTCCCCTCAGCCTCCTCTTCCCTAGGCTGAACAAACTTAGTGATTCAAAGAAAACAATCCCGCAGTTAAGCAGGAAATCCAGGTCCTAAACTCTTCTTCTGGTTCTCCTTGAGGAGAGGGCAGAAGCACAGGGGCTGGCAGGATCAGCGGCACTGCCTTGGCAAAACAAACCAGCAGTTGCTTAATTGCTTCCAGCTCAAGCCAGGCAGCAGCAGGAGCGAACTCTGCACAGACCGTCACCGGCCACGGGGAGAAAGGTCACCACACATCCGCTGCCTCCGAGTCGCTGCCCAGGATCAGCTCCATCCCGTGGGATGCCCGAGGGCCCGGGCTCGCAGGCAGCGCTGCGCTGCGGGCTCTGAGCTCCCGCAGCCCTGTCAGGAGGATGCTCCTGCCGGGGCTGTCCTTGGGAACGCGCTCCCGTGGAGGACGCTGGAATAGCGAGACGCTGTTCTCCGGAAAAGCAATCTGCGGAGCTGCTTCCCTCGCCTGCCGGGGGCTGGCTGTCCCCGGGCCAGCGGGCGGAGGGCTCGGCCCCCCAGGTAAGGTGCCGAAGGTTCGGTCCTCCACGGCCGGCTCTGCGGGATGCTCGGCATGACCGCACCGTCCTCCTCGGCCCTGCCGGCAGCCGATCGGCCGCTTTGCTGCGGGTCTGCTCCGTCCCCAGGCAGCTGCTTCACCTTCAAGCCTGCGAGCGATGTTTAGGCAGCGGAGGAGATGGGCTAATTTCCAAAAGCCTGCAGGACATCCTGACTCCCAGTGGTGCCAACGGAAGCAGAACCATCCCTTCCTGAGTGCCGGACCCAGAGGTGAAGGGGCCTGATGGGACAAAGCCATGGTGTGGTAGGCAATCCTGGGGAGTGAAACTATTGGGCAGTGTCCGTGCTTTGGGTGCCAGCGCAGTGCCTGGCCAGGCTGAGGTGACTTTGGGGCTGCAGTGCTGTGTGGAGAGGGTGAGGAGAAGTGCTGGGGTGTGTATCAGGGCAGGGAGGCTGGGTCTGGAAGCCCATGCTCAGGAGGCTGGGGGCAGAAATGGGCATAAGGATTGGCTGGTCGTTAGTGGGAAAACAGGTCTCAGTCTGGGGCTGGAAGGTGCTCTTTGCACAAAGGGAACTGGCTATGAAATCATGGCCAGAGGTGCAAGATGAGCCCACAGAAGTGGAGTTTTAAAATGCAAGTGAACAAACAGCAAGTACCAGTCAGGGATAAATCCAGACCTTCCTCTCCAGAGCACCAACTCCGTAGGGATCCCAAATCTTGCTGAAAGTAAAGCCACACCTATAAGGACCTTTCAAGGCCCCTGAGACTCCATCACAAACCTCTCTAGTCCTTACACCCCAACAGACAATCCTAATGCACAGATGTCCATGGACAGAGGACACAGGGGATCCCATGTCTGGCACATTCCTGGTTGGGCTGGGGTGAATGGTTAGTGTGGTAACAGCTGGGACTCTTCTCTCCATGTGCATCCCTCCATCACCAACCCTCCCAGCACCACTCTGGGCATCATCATCACCCCTGACACCCCACTGTCACCAAGGTCACAGCAGAAAGGAATGCTGGGGACAAGGGATGTTCCTGTTCTGGGAGCTCACCAGTCCTTCCCCCCCAGGGAAGGGAGGCAGGAAGGTGAGGGGCACAGCAGTGACCTGCCTGGAGCCATTTCCTTCAGTGTTGTTTCCTCCCATCCCCTCCTGGGTTTTGACCCTGGAGACTGTCGGGTTCCTCTTTGCTCACAACAGATTGCAGTGACTGTCCTGGTGTCCTGGTCCTGTCCTTACAGCAAAATGACCCTGTGTTGAGATCTGCCCTAGACTGGACACCATCTCCCCTCAAAGCCAGGTCCGCCCTGGCCCCTGCAGTCCCTGCTTGTAGAATCCAGCAGCTCTGCTCCCCAGGCCAGCCTCATGCAGAGCTGGTGATGTGACATGGGACAAGCATGGCTGCACACAAAAGGCACAGTCTCTGGCCAGAGCATCTCCCAGCTCTTTGTTCCCCACTGCACCCCTCTGCAAACCCAACCAGGGTCCCTCAGGAGGAGCCAGCTGGCAGCAGCATGTTCCAAGCAGGGGCTCAGAGGTGGCCAGAAATGATGTGCTCAAAGGTGCTTTCAGGGGAAGGCAGGGAGGGCATGTCTGGACTTCCCTGTTTGAGGTCTCTGCACACCAGCACGGATGGGCAGTGATGAGTGACCAGGGACATCTGCTCTGCACGTGTGAGTGTGCACCCACCATGTACCCCAGCTGTGGGCAGGAGGGGGGTAGGGGTCAGTCCCAGGAGGGCAGCAGATGTAGGTGGGTGCAACAAGGTTAAGGGGTGTCTTAGTTTGGAAAGACAGGTGTTTGCCAGGGAAAGCCAGAGCTGCCCTTGGAATGGAGAATGCAAACCCCCTCCCTCCAAATTATTATAATTTTGAAATTAAGAGGCTTTCAGGCAAAGATACGGGAATAGGAATAACAGTTCTTTACTAGGAATATTAAAAATACAAATGTAGTAGTGCAAAAAAGCAAACAAACAAAAAAGAAAACACTGACACAGTCAGAATACAACCTGACCCCTGTTGGTCAGGATGTTGGGAACAGTCCAATTAAGTCCTCCTGCAGTGACAGATGTGGTTCTGTTGGAGCAGAGATGATCCTGTAGAAGGGTGTAGATTTCCTCTGAAGGTCCAGTGGTGGTGAGGTGGGTCTGGTCTTCCTCTGGGAATCCAGTGCAAACAGGCTGCCCTGGTGTTCTGAATCCCAGGTTTGATCCAGGTAGGAATGCTGGGCTCCTCCCCCTGGGTGGATCATCTCCCCATGGGATGAGGGAATTTTATCAGTCATGCAGTGAGCCTTAATGACCCATTAACAGAAGATATCAACCTGGAGGGAGGATGGGTCATGAACGAGATAAAGAACACTGCCCCAGCTGGTTTTAACAGCTGCCCCAGTAACAAAAGACACCCATTCCCTTCCCCCCTGAGTCAAGAGGAATTGGTCATAGAAGAGAAAAAACACACCTCCCCAACCAGTTTCAACAGATGATAACAGAATACACACTTTTGGTTACATCTTGCATTGCAACCCAAGACAAGGGGACAGCTTGCTGCCTGGGTGGCACAGAGCCGAAAAATGCCTGGTCAAGCAGTGTGTTCTGACTCCATCTGCTCCTGGTCTCACTCACATCCAGTCTATCTCTACCAGCTCATGCCTCATTTTCTACCAGCACCTTCATTTTCATGCTGTGGGTCTCCACAGGTCTGTGTCCCCTCCCATGCTCTCCCTTCCAATGCACCTCCTCAGCATGTTGGTGCTTTGGCAGAAGGGAGGAAGAGCAGCCATGCTGGCAGGTGGGAGCACACTGCGGTCCAGTTGTGCACCATCAGAAGTATGTAAGGGTCAGGACATCTCAGCAGTGCAAACTTTTCTGCTCCTAGGAGCCTGGGCCGTGGCACATCCCTACACAACATCCCTACTGCATTCCTCCTATCCTGGGTGAGTCACCATGGCCAGGACAGTCCCTTCAGTCTCCATTGGAGCTTTCTGCATAAGGAAAAGCCTAAGGGGACCAGGTGTAGTTTCCAGAGGCAATACCCCGTGTGTCCTGCTTAGCTGCAGGTGGCACAGGCAGGTGTGTGAATGGCAGAGCCAAGCCAGCAGCACGGGGAGGTCTGTGAGCAGCAGAGGGAAAGTCCTGCCATGGCTTTTCTGGGGACATTCCTGAACATGAGTACCTTGGTGTTGTGATGCTTCAGAGGCAGAGGATACACTGCATCCCAGCATCTCAGCTTGCTCCTTCTATCCTGAGTGGGGTCCTTTGTCATGACTGAATTCGAGTGGAGCCAAATAAGCCATTTTGCAAAGGAAGTGCATCAGCGTCTTTCTTGCAGCATCCAGGGATATTTCATGACCAAGGCAGAACCTGGCAGGAGGAAGAAGGGACTTACTGCTGAAATCCTTTGAAATGCCCATCAAATCTCTTAAATCACACTGGGCCACAATTCACTGAGATGAGCAGGGAGCTGCTGGCCTCCATAAAAGCTGCTGTTCCATACCCCTTTTGCAGCTGGAGTTTGTGTCTTGCATAAAATCATGTGTTGGTAAAAGGTTCCCATTCCTTTGGGGAAAACCAGCGAAAATCCAGCTCCCAAAGGCCAATTCTGTCCCGGGTGTCCTGCTCACTGTGCAGAGGATCAGGATGTGCTCTGGTGCCTCCTGGGTCCAGCAAAGGACCCTGGACAGCCCAGCTGTCACAGCCCCATTGCTTTGCCCCTTTGGGGTGCTGGCAGATCTGTGGATGTTCCCTGGATCCTATGAGGTCTGTGAGGGTCCAGCTGTCTCCATCCCCCCTGTCACAGGTGCCTGGCAGCTGGGGAAGCTGGGAGGGAGTGTGGGCACACAGATGTCACTGACACATTCCCAATGACGTCCATGTGCTGGTGGTCCTGTGGTATCTGCCCCAATGCCACACTGAGCTTGTCCCTTGCTTGTCCACCGGTGGCAGAGGAACAGAACAGTGAGGAGGCAGCAAGATCAGGCCAGCAAAAGGCAGGAAAAGCAGCTCCAGGGGCTTGCATCTTGGCTTTATCCTCAGGAACCCCTTGAGCTCAAAGACACCTGGATGGGACAGGTGCCCTCCACACTTAGAGGGCCGATACAGTCCCAGCCTCAGGAACCTTCTGCCTGTCTGTTACCACAGCACAGAACCCTGTTTCTTTACTCTGGTTCCTACTGGGAGCAAGTTTATGCAGACACCTTATTAAATCCTGCAGTGCTGGTCATCCCAAGAATTCCTGAGTTCTGTCAGGGATTGGTGGGAAGGAAGGACAATGTGTAGTGGGGCTGCCTCTAGGCCTTACAGATGTGTTCTTTCATCCCACACAGGGCAGGGAGCAATTCCTCAGCCTATCCTCTGCCCACTCTAGGATCTGCAGGTAAGACATGGGTGCTGGTGCCTTTTCTCCAGGGTAAGGCTGTTCTGCTGCTGGCCAAGCCCAGCACTTTGCTCTGGAGCTCAAGCCCTCTGATCTCCAGGCCCTTGGGTAGAGGGTGGCACTGTCAGGGTGTCCCAGGGTGTCCCAGGGAAGCTGTTCTGGCACACCTGCAAACACACAGGTGTGCACAGACATGCAGCTCTCCAGCGAAGTGAGCAGCAGTGCTGGCACAGCCCAGGGACAGCACAGTCACCTCAGTGAGCTGGGCTGGGGCGGCTCCAGCCAGAGGAGCCCATGGGGCAGACACAGGAGAGGTGTTTGGGGTCCATGTGGCTGTTGGGGTGCAGCAGGAGCTGCTGCAGCACAGCGGGGTGGGGGCTGAGGAGGAAGGAAGCGTGCAGAGCCTGGGCAAGAGGAAACAGGAAGAGCAATGGGGATGCATCAGGAAGGATGTGCAGTGCCCCAAGGGCAGACCTGGCCTACCTGAGCCAGGCCCCAGCGACTTTGGTCCCCAAATACAGCCCTGCTCTTCCCTGCTGGGGAGGGGGAGCTCACCCGTCTTACCCTGAGGTACCCAGGGGTGGTGGTGGGTGCAGAGAGGTGTCCCCACGTGGACAGGGGTTTGGGGACAGTGGGGTGGCACAAGGAGGTGGGCACTGAGGGCGGGAGGCACTGAGCGAGCCCTGGCACACTGAGCAGCGGGACAGGGACCAGCCAGGGCACGGCCTGGGCAGGACAGCAGCCATGGGAGGATTCATTCCGGCCTCCTGTGGGGCAGGTGGGCTGTGGGGCCCCAGAGCAGCACCACTGCACCATGTGAAGCATCCTGCCTCAGGCCTCCGGCCAGCGGCCCTGGCTGGCTCCTGTCCCGTGGGTGGCACCAGTGCTGGCCATGGCCTGTCACACAGGCCACCAGCACACCCCAGCAGCCCCATCGAAGGGCCCGTGGAGACGCCCCAGGGTTTTGGGGGAGGCCGGGCCGTGCCCACGGGCGCAGGACGAAGGCTGCTGGGTGGGGAGCAGGGCTGGGTGTGCAGGCGGCCCGGCAGAGCCGAGCTGCAGAGATGTGGCCGGTATGTGCGTGGGCGGCACTCGGGGTGGGGGAGAAGGAGGGAGAGGAAGCAGCAGAGGCAGCAGCTCCTTTGATAAGCGGCTTCCTGAACACTTTCAAACCGTGGTGTCAGACCGACACGCGGGGCCTGAGCCGGGACCGACAGCCCCCCAGGGCAGCAGGTAGGCAGCCCCCGGCCCACACTGCCCCTGCACAGCAGAGCCCGCCGGGCAGCGCCGGGGCTGGCGCCCGGGGGCGGTGGGCATGTGCGTGTGCATGGGCACCCCCGGCAGGGCTGGGATGCTGGGCAGGTGATGTGAGCACTGTCCCTGCAGGTGCTGGCAGCTGAGGTACTTCCCTGGGCCCCTCTGCTGGTGAGGGCATTCCCCAGGTGTTTCCTGGCTTGACAGCTGCTGGGATGGGAGCCGGGGCTGTCTCTGCTCAGGATCTCTCCTGGTCCTGCCTGGATGGAGAACACCGGGACATCCTGCATGGGGTGTGGGGATGGTGTGAGTGGTGGTGGTGGCATTGCCATTCCCAGAAATGCCACTGGGCAGCCAGAAATACCACTGGGAATCATGGGGAGCAGCTCCTGCCCTGGCTGTGTTCCCAACCACCATGTGGACCCCAGCACTCCTCAAGACCTCCCTGAGCAGGTGGGATCCCATTCTTTGCCCACCAAGAGCTCTGACTCTGCATCATTCCCTGTCTCTGTGGGTCTGTCTCCTCATAGAGAAAGCTGGGGATGAGAAGGAAGCTCAAGATGCCAGGGTGCTGCCTGCACCATGGAGAGCTGTGCCCAGAGGTGAATCAACATCACCTGCATCTCCCTGGCCCTGCCAGGGGCTGACCCATTGCTGGTGATGGAGGATGTCTGGCACCTTCCCCAGCTGGGCTGCCCCATCGCCTTTTGCTCAGCCATGCAGATAAAACCGTTTCCTCTTGACAGTTGCTGTGACCTCCAGGATGGAGGAGGCTGTCCCAGGGCCATCCCTCCCATGCCAGAGCCATGAGGCTGCCTGGTCTGTGTCTCTCTGCAGCAGGAGATGGCCAGACTCCCTGCAGTGGCTACAGCCACCTGTGCTCAGGTGTTCCAGCACTCATTCTGCCCCACTGTGTCCCCAGGATGAAGCAGAGGGATGTGATGGGGAATGGCTGGAAGGGCATGGGAAGGGGGAAGGCCATGTGCTTCCATGGAGGTGGAGTGCATCTGGGGCTCCCCCAAAGCCCACTGTGCCTTGCCACTACAGAGTGGGTGTCCTCCCCTCAGGGGAAGCACCTTGATGCCATGCCCAGGGTCACCAGTGGTGCCCATGTGGGCTGCAGTGCTGCAGGCATCCCCGAGGGTGAATGTGCTGGGAGCTCTCCATCTGCCTAGATACAGGGGCTGGGGGTCCTGGTTCCAGGACAACTGAGGACTTAAAACCCATCCCTTGCTTGCAGACCATCTATTGGGGTCTCCACCCAGCCTTGTGGCATCTCTCAAATCTGACTTTTCATTTCCAGCTGCTTTTCCTCTGATGGCTCCATGATTTCCCGGAGCTGAGGGCCCCCAGTGTTCCCCTGGTGTGCTTCAGGACGAGGGCCCTGTGGTTGCTGCAGCATGGTCCAAGCCTGCTTGGTGTGCTCCAGAGTTCATAGGGGCAGCCTGGCAGCCCAGGCAGCTGCAGCGGACATGGACAAGGCAGAGAAGCCCAGTCCCTCTGCCAAGAAGCACGTGCGTCTCCAGGAGAGGTGAGTGTGCCTCAGCCCTGGCCAGGGGGCCCATGGCACTGCTCATCCCCAGGGCTCCCCTGGCACTCCTTCCTGCCAGCCCTCTGCCTGCCAGCCTGTGCAGGTGACAGGTCTGAGCGTGGAGACAGCCCTGGCCCCCACCCAGCCCAGGACAAATCTCAACACTGTCCTTCAGGGGCTTCCCAGCAAAAAGGCAAAATGATCACCTAGTTCCTTGTTCCTCAATCTCCCTGTCTACTGGGGTCTCCGTCTGGCTTTTGCTCAGGGTGGGGTGGTTTTGACTGATGACATGGTGGGATGGGCTGTCCTTCTGTCCCAGGGTGGCAGCAGGTCAGCCAGGGACCCCTTTGCCTTTCAGGAGGGGCTCCAATGTATCACTAGTGCTGGACATGAGCTCTCTAGGGAACGTGGAGCCCATCCAGCCTGTCTGCACGCCACGGGACATCACGCTGAAGTTTCTGAGGACATCCAGCCACATGCTGAGGAAACAGGAGCTCCAGCAGCATGCCCAAAGCCTGGCACAGCTCCAGGAGGAGTTTTCGGTTCGATGATTCACTCTCCCTCCTCACAGGAGGGGTGGCAGGGGCTGGCAGTGGTGGGACTGGCAGGGGTGAACATCAGGCTCTGAGCCCAGCTGTGCCCCCCAGCCCCAGTGAGAGGGCAGGTGGTGTGGGCAAACAGGGCAGGGGTGCTCGGGTACCAGCTGCTCCTTGGTGCATTCATGTCCTATTGGGGTCCCTCGAAAACCCTGTCCTGCCCTCCCATGCCATGCTCTTCTCCCAGGGTTGCCTCTCTGGGGGGAATCCCACCACAACTGGAGTAAAGGCAGGACTCATCCCAGGAGCTGGCATCTCTGCTGATGCCCCTGGGTCAGCTCTGCCCTGCTGGGAACCAGGTCTGCCACCACCAGGGGACACAAGTGGCAGTGATGGGCTTTTCCTGATGGCCGTTTCCTCCCCCTGCAGAAAATCCCACCCAACTTTGTGAGTCCAGAGGAGCTGGAAATCCCTGGACATGCTCTCAAGGACAGATACAAAACCATTCTCCCCAGTAGGTACCACTGTCTCCCTTTGCCTCCCATTTGCCTGTGTTTGCCTGTGGGTGAGGGATGCCCCAGGGCAGCCCTGGCACTGGGGTGGGCACCCCTGGGTTCTGTTGCTGCTCCTGCCATGCTGCTCCTCCTGCCCGTGTTGCAGGAGCTGGGTGCTGTGTTCCGGGGGCTGTACACAGTGCTGGGTGGGTTCATGGGGACCTGCTCCCTGGGGTGTCCTGCCCAGGTGTGCAGCTCTCATGGGGCCTTACATGTCCCAGTGGTGTGGCCCTAAGAGTGTAAAGGCTGAGGGTGTTCTGGGAGGACTCAGCTGGGCTCCAGTCAGTTCTGTGGGCATGTCCTGGGGGGTCACTGCAGTTACCTCACCTGCTCATTGCAGTACCTGCAGGTTTGGGCTGTCTCCTGCCAGGGCAATGAGGCTGAAGTGGGACAAGAACAGGCCTGAGGGAGGGTGCAGGCAGCTCTGAGCATGGCATGGAGCAGGAGGACTCAGCCTCCAGCCCCTGAGGTCAAGGCAGGGAGGACGGGCAGGATCTGTCCCTTGGGTAACACCTGTGACATCTTTCAGATCCTGAGAGCCGGGTCTGCCTCAGGAGGGCTGGGAGCCAGGAGGAAGACAGCTACATAAATGCCAACTACATCACAGTGAGTGTCCTCGCAGGGCCTGCAGCCCAGGGCTCACAAGGCAGGAGCTGCTGGTGCCACACTGGGTCACACATGCTGGGGCACTGTCACCTGCTCTCCTGTGGCTGCCCTGGGCCAGCAGACTTAACTTGCCACCCCTTTTGGAGCTGGAGAGATGTGGCTCCATCTGTACAGGGCAGAGACACTGTTCCTGGTGGTGGGAGAGTCTCATGAGGGAGCTGCTCGGCTGCTGGGCAGATTGGGCACCCCAAAAGGTTCCCTTGCAGTGGTTTCTCCATCTCCTCCTCACACACTGGCCCTTTGTCTGGCAAGCCCATGGGAGGGAAGCTGTGTCAGCAGATTATGGCAGCTCAGAGATCCTCAAACCTCACACATCCTGGGATTTCCTCTCTGCTCAGGGAGCTGGTTGCAATTTCCCAGGAAGAGAGCTAATGAAGATGGGGTGTGGCTTATTTTTGGCACCCGGTGGGGTTCCTTTTCAGAGACTGAGAAATCCCCAGACCCATGGGTGTTACTTAGACAACTTGGATTTGATATCCATCCGTGTGCAAACCCTTCCAGGCTGCAGTCTCTCCCAGGACGGGATCTCCTGTGAGCCGGGTGCCAGCTTTGCCCCCTGGGCAGGCTTCTTGCTGAGCAATTCATCCCACTGCAGCACCCTTCCCTTGGGACTGCCCAGGGCACTGGGAAGCAGAGGTGGGGCCAGGGACGCTGTGAGTGCTTGGCAGTGAGGGAAAGCAGGACTTAGAAAAGCAGCCCACAAGAAATGCTGTCTGGGGTGCCAGACAAACCCCTGGGAGGTGCTTGGAGGGTGTGGGGTGGAGCAGTTAGGAGCGTTTATTTTCTGATGGTGCTTGTGGCTGAGCAGCAAACAACAACTGGCAGGGAGGGTCAGGGCTCCTTTGAGCAGGAGCTCTGTGCCCAGAGCTGCTGGGAGGTCCAAGGGCAGTTTGACCATGGGCAGCAGAGGGACTTTGTGTCCCGAGGCAGCCTGGCAGTGTGCAGCTGCACATCAGGTGACACTGGCACTCTGTCCCTACAGAGGGGTGTGGTGGCATCCCCTCTGTCTCACCTGATTGCTGACAATGCCCAAGCACTGCCTGTCCCTGTGGCACGCACACCTGCACACAGGTGTGCACACTGAGCACACCTGTGCCCACACACCCCTGTGTGCAGCTGGTATTTCCTGACCCCTTCCTTCCCCTCACCTCTCCAAAGGTGTAGCAGTGCAGGAATTTGTGGGCACATCAGAAAATTGGCAACCCAGCCTGCCTGGGCATGCCTGGGAGGCACAGGAATCTGGGAGGGCTCTGCAGGTGTTGGATCACATCAGCCCTGCCTGGGACTGATGCTCTTCCTGCTGATGGTGTTCCATGAAACGTTTTTGAGCCTGGGTGTGGGGGGAAGGTGGAATTCCCAGGGCTGGCACCTCCAGGTCTCCTGAATGGAAAATCATGTTTCCTTAGGAAAAATAAACAATCTCAAGGCATGAAAATAGGGCTCTGCAAAATGTTCCTGAAAACATTCCTGTCCCTTAGCTGGGCCAGTGCAACTTCTTGTGAGACCAAACCATAAACAGATTGCTGGGAAGGCCTGGATTTTCGATACCTTTGGCAATTTTATACTAGGAGAAGTGTCTGGAGACAGAGGATGCTTAGAACTGTGCAGCAGGGATTCCTTGTGGAAATGCCCACAGTGAGGAGTGCAGCTCCTTGTGTGAGCTTTGCCTTGCCAAGGCATTCATCTCGCTGGCAATTGTCACACATGGCCTGGGGATGCTTGCAGGAACTTGGGTGTACAAGGCCAGCTGCAAGGACTTGCTCCTGGATGATGGGAGCAGCAGGAGGGGGAGGATGCCTGATGGTTCCTCAGCAGATCTATAAAAACCCTTTCAGGACAGATTTAGTAGGAAACAGCACGTGTGGCTCAGCCTCTGAACGGTAGAGGAGAAAAGCCTTGTGAGGGCTGGAGTGACCTGGGGACAGCCCCCACTGTCCTCAAGGTCCCCCAGGGGCCCTGACAGGCCGTGTGCTCGGCAGGGCTACGCGGGGCGGCCCCGGGAGTACATTGCCACGCAGGGACCCATGCTGAACACTGTCACCGACTTCTGGGACATGGTGTGGCAGGAGGAGGCTTCTCTCATCGTCATGATCACCGAGCTCCAGGAGCGCAAGGAGGTACCACTGACCCCGGGGCACAGCGGGACTGGGGTACTGATGGCAGTGGAGGCTTGTGCGAGGCCAAATGTGCCTTACTGTGCTTTTGTCTCAGAGGATTCCCTGATGAATCACAAGTGGAGGAGGAGATGCCCAGGGCTGCAGCCTTGGCTCTGTCTGGCAAAGGTTTCCCTCTGCACATGGCTGTGTGCTCTGGGCACACTTTACCAGCTGGGTAATAGGATTTAGGGGAAAAGGGTTCAGAGCAACCCCCAGGGATGGGGCAGAAGCAGTGGGCAGCAGTGCCCCTCTGGCCCCCCAGAGCTCTCCCCTGGGCTGGGAGCTCTCAGCCAGGGAATCCAGCCCAGGGGAGAGCTCTGGGAACCAGAGGGGCACTGCTGCCCACTGCTTTCTGCTTCTGGGATGGGAGCCAACAGCACCTGCCTGGGCAAACTGAGAACTGGAAACTCTCTTTCCTGGCCATGTCCTTGCTTCCTTCTCTCCCAGCTGACAGCCTCTCTGTGCCCTGGGTCCTGCTGTGTTTGGAAGCTTCCTGGGCTGGGCAGGGATAGGCATCCCTGGTCCCTGAAAGCCAGGACAGGGCATGGGTGAGGGTGCAGGGCAGCAGATGCAGGGGTAGGGATCTATCCCTTCTTTGCTTTCCCTCTGTATCACTTTACATCCACCTTTCCTTCTCCCCTACTGCCCCCAAGGTGATGCCTCCTCCCAAGAGCACTGACTCAAGCACAGTTTAAATGTCCAGTGGGTGCCGTGAGCTTCCCCACAGCCATAAACCTGCCTTGTTCTCCAGAAATGTGTCCACTACTGGCCTGAGAAGGAGGGCACCTATGGCCCCTTCAGCATCCACGTGCAGGGGGTGAGCGAGTCTGTGGAGTACGTGGTCCGGGATCTCTCCATCCAGGTGGGTCTGAGCCTCTCCCTGGGGTCAGAGAGGAGCACATTGGGGCCCAGCAGTGCCCCTGACAGCCCTGGGATCTCTAGTGAGATGGCCATGATTCTCAGGAGCCCCCTTCCAGAGGAGGGGTCTGCAGAGCCCCTCGTGCCTGGAGAGGCTGGGATGGAGCAGGACCCGCCCTGGGGTACAGAGGAGAAGGGGTCAGCTGGCAGAGCAGCACCACCAGCCCAGTGTTTTTGCACCGTGTGGCTGGGCTCTGCCCCATGGGCTCTCTGTAGTCACCCTGGGCTGACACCAGCTTAAAGGATCTCGCTTGCTTTGCCTGGACTCTCGTGACAGTACAGGAACACTCTGCATCTGTTCTCATCTTGTGGGATGGGACACATTCATTGTCTCTGGCCCAGGGGTCTCTCCCTCGTGTCTGGCAGAGGCTCAAAGAGGGATTTAGGAGCAGAGTGGCTGAGATAGGTACGGGCTGCTTGGCCTCTGCTTGAGCTGAACTCCCTGTTTCATTTGGCCCACACTCTCACATCCCCATTTCTCTTTGTTCTGTGCGGGAAAAGCTTGGAAAGGAACGCCGCAAGGTCAAACACATCCTCTTCCCTTCCTGGCCGGACCAGCAAACACCCGAGTCAGCCAAGCCCCTGCTGCACCTGGTGTCCAAGGTGGAGGAGGCTCTGCAGACTGCAGCCAGCCCAGGGCCCATCGTGGTGCACTGCAGGTAAGAGCCTGCACCTCACCTGGCCCTGGCTGTGCTTCTCCTCGGGGTCAGTCCGCAAATGCCTGAGGGGAAAATCCCATGTGAGTCCTCATGCACGTGTCCCACTGGGGTGCAGAAATCCCAGGGCACAGCCACCCACAGCAGAGTTGTCAATTGGCAGCTCCTGTCCTGGCAGCAGGAGGGTGACATTAGTGTGGCAAATCCTGCAGCTGGGTGCAGCAGGGTGGGAGCAGGAGGGGCCTGCATTTGGGACCCAGCCACCAGCTCCACTGTACACCCACAGCTCCAGCTCTGGAAGATCCTGCTTGAGCAGGGAGACGGAACCAGGTGACCCCATGGTTGGTCCCTTTGAACCTGACCCATTCTGTAATTCCTTGATTCCTGCTCCCTGTGCCAGCAAGCACGGCCTGTGGCTTGGATGTGGAGCCATCCTGTGTTCCAGGACAACACTCCTGCAGGAGGTGGCCTCTGCCTATTTTCTCTCCTTGCTGAGTGAATTTGGGGACAGTGGAGCAGAGCACCCGGTTGTCCCTATGGACATGCAGCATGCACTGCTGCAGGCTGAGTGCAAACCATGCAGGTGCTGGGGTTAGAGCCCAGCTGGGAGGGGACAAGGCTGCAGAGCCCCCTGCACTGCACAGGGATGGGCACAGACTGGGTTTGTGCTCCCAGAGCAGCCTCAGCCGGGCTGTGCAGCACGGCAGAAGCTCCTTGCCATGGCAGAGTGACCCCAGCCCATGTGGCTGGCTAAGAGGCTTGGTGTGGCAGCTGGGTCCAGGTCCCCAGCATCCCTCTAGGAAGAAATCACAGCAAATCGGTCCAGGGGTGCCTCCAGCTCAGCAAGATGCAAGTGTAGGCAGGGGATGCTGCGGGTGCTCAGCACAGCTGTGTGTGTCCTGCAGCGCCGGCATTGGCCGCACCGGCTGCTTCATTGCCACCAGGATCGGGTGTCAGCAGCTGCGGGACAAGGGGGAGGTGGATATCCTGGGAATTGTGTGCCGGCTCCGCATAGACAGGTGGGTACAGGGACAGGTGCCTCCTTGGAGGGTCCTGCTGGGTGCCAAGGCTGAGAGCAGAGGGCTGGGAGGGATGGGGCAGAGATGTGGGGATGGGCATCCCAGGGGGGCACGGGACTGTTTCTGGTGGAAGCCAGAAGGGTGGCTGGGGGATGCNGAAGGGAAGGGAAGGGAAGGGAAGGAGCTGTGAACCTGGCAACTCCTCCCTTCCACCTGAGCCACTAAATCCAGAAACACTCCACTTGGCCACTTTTCAAGAAGTAGAGGTGAAAATTAGCACCAAATTAGTTGCTGTTCTCATTGTGAACAGCCCAGCAATGCTTCTTAACCCCTCTGTTCTTTGGGTTGCTCTGGTGCCTGTTTCAGAGGTACCTTGACATGGTGGGTGAAGCAGGAATATTTGTGCCCTGGGAGCAGAGAGCTGGGGACAGGGTTCTGTGTTTGGTGAAGTGCCAGTGGGCCCTGCCTTTCCCTTGCAGAGGAGGGATGATCCAGACGAGTGAGCAGTACCAGTTCCTCCATCACACACTAGCTCTCTACGCCTCCCAGCTGCCAGAGGGGGGAGGCTGCTAGTGCACGGCTCCCACCGGGCTTGTGGCTCCCTGCTCTGACCTCTCCTGCACCAGCCTCGGGGACACCTTCACCAAAACCTCTCCTGATGCTGCCAGGCCACAGAGCAGCAGCATGAACATCCCTTGGGGTGATGAGCCAACCCACAGGGACTGTGGCTTTGGACCCTGGTCACGAGCAAGGTGAGGCGGTGCAGTGGGTGCAGTGGGTGCTCGAGGTGACCTCTGCTGCCGGCTCGAGGCAGATTGCACCCACGGAAAGGAGCTTTGGCTATTGAGAGGTAGAAGATCCTGAACCAGAAGAGCAAACTGTGCAGAGGAACTGCAGCTGGCAGAGGCCGGGAGCGAGGTTTGCCTTTCAGCTGCACACCAATGTTCACCCCGTTAGAACAGCCCTGGTAGTGCTGGTGGAACCACCCTGAAATAAACAGAGCCTCTGTCCTGACTGTGCATCCTCTGTGGGCAGGGCTGGGCTTGCTCCAGGCATGCATCATGAAGCTCTTCTTGCTAAAGACACACCCTGATGGCCGGGTGCATGGTTGGCTAACAGCGTTCCACAGCTTGCTTTCCTCTCCATCTTCAGCCAACACCTTCTCAACAACCTTAGAGTAGAATCATAGAACTATTAAGGTTGGAAGAGACTTCCAAGATCGTTGAGTCCAACCTCTGATCAAGCCCCACTGTGCCCACTAACGGGATCATGAATTGCCATGTATAGTTGTTTCTTGAACACCTCCAGGGATGGTGAGTCCACCAACCCCCTGGGCAGCCTGTGCCAGTGCCTGACCACCCCTCCAGGGCAGAAATTTTCCCCAATATCCAACCCAATCCTCCCCTCTCCCTAGCAGGGGACATTCCCAAGCAGTTTGAAAGTGATGTGTTCCCAATTGCCTTCTGTTACAGGAGGGTGGGGATTTTGAATTCTTGTTTTTTGGGTTTTTTTCTGAAATCAGAACAAAATAATGTTTGGGTTTTATTAGGTTGTCCTTTTAACTGATGAATCCAGGGAGAAAAAATAGAAGACGGAAAAACCTTTTATTGTAAAGCGTGGAGATGGAAATACTCTGTGAACTATTTTGAATTACTGTGAAGGTATTCAAAGCTGCCCTGGGCCAATGGTCATTGGACACCCACTTGGGCAGGGAGGGCTGGGAAGGAGATGGGATCTGCCCAGTCTGTGCCTGCCCATGTCACAAGCCTGACATCGCCCACTGTGAGATCCAGGGAAAAAGGGTCCATCTTCCTGCTGAATGAGTCTGAGCTTGCCTGGGCTCCCTCAGCTTCCCCAGCTCAGGGCTGTGTGCATGACCTACCCCTTCACCACTCCATGGGTCCCCAAAATGCAGCTGAATCGCTGCCCAATGGTCTTCCTTGTCCACTTCCCTCCCTTGGCACCAGGAATAAACCCCCTTCCTGGCCCAGCAGCAGGAAAAGGAGAAGATCTCAAGTAAAGTCCTTTCATCTGCTGCATTTCAGTCATCCTGGCAGAGAAATCCCCCTGTTCCTAGTGCCAGCTCAACCCTTCTTCATGCCCCAGCCTGCCCAGCCAGGTGCTATGGGGGGGAATTGTGTTCTCTGTGGGACTCCTGCATGATGCTCTGGCACTTGGAGAGGCTGTGGAGGCCCTGCATGTCAATGCAAGGTTCAGGACTTTGCCTTCTCAGGTAATTTGGTAAAACTGTTGCCTTGAATGGTGTCTCTGGAGACACCCATAGAGGTTTGAGTTGTGAGACAAGCTCTATTCAGCCACCCCCTCCTCGCCCACGGCCATCAGGCAGGAGAAGTTGAAGACTTGCAGACTGAACCTGGACAGTTTTCCTGCACTCCATGGACAGCAGAACACACACCATTTTCCTCATGCTTTCAGTTTGATGTCCAGAGGAGAGCTCAGTGCAGGCTCAGGCCCAGGACTGCACGAGGGTCTCCCAAGGAATGCAGGAGCAGCACCAGGATCACAGCCGGGCCAGGGGTGTTGTCACCTCCTCCCAGATTCTCCAACAGGCCTTGGGAGTTTTTCCAGCTCAGCTGTCTAATGCAGATTATGATCAGTTAAGCAGGTTTCCTGCCTTTTGATCTCAGTTTCTACCAGCTCCATCTGTTCCACACTTACCTGGCCACTGTGTGAGTTCTCTCCATCCTCTGACTCCCTGAGCAGTGCTGGGGCTGTGCTGAACCATCTCCCATGTTATTGCCAAACCCCATCCTGGGCTCACCCCATGTCAGGGGTGCAGCAGGGTTTGATCTGCTCTGGTTGTGTCCTGAGTGTCCTGAGAAGTTGCCTCACCTGGTCCACAAAGAGCACAGGGTGCCCAGCAGAGAGGGGAAAGGAATTTCTCCAAATCCTCATGCTTCCACATGCCCTGGGCTAGCACTAAGCCCCTGAGCTCTCAGGGGTTTCAGCACGGCCAAGATCACTCCTGTTCCTCACTCCCCCACTAAACCCCAGCTATGGTCCCAGCTGTCCTTCTCCTCACGGTGTTCCTGTGCTCCACAGCCCAGCCAGGCAGGCAGAGCACACTGCTAATGGGGGCACTGGGTTGCAGCACCCTGAGAATCATGTCCCCAGGTCCTGCCCAGGGCTCAGGTAAAGTCTTTCCTCCACAGAATCACACAACAGTTTGGGTTGGAAGGCCATCAAGTCCCAACCCCTTCCACTAGGCCAGGTTGCTGCAAGTCCAACTGGCCTTGGACTCTCCCAGGGATGGTGCAGCCACAGCTTCTCTGAGCAGCCTGTGCCAGGGCCTCTCCACCCTCTTTATAAAACATTTCTTTCCTACATCTAAGAAAATACATTAGGTATAACCATGTAAGATGCTGTCATATCTACATGACTGTAATTTTGGCCTGGGGTTTTCCAGGCTGGTAATCCATTCCCTCCCCTTGCAACATCTCACTGGGATGGGAGGAACAAAACATAGTGACAACATGGCACACATCACTGCTGTGACACACACCAGCTTTGGTGGTGGCAAGGAGATCCAGAATGCCCCAAATTCACTTGCAGCTGGTGGAAAGCTTCATTGCCATCAAACATAGCACTGCTTCAGCAGGTCCTTGGAAAGGCAGAGCATATGCCAAAATCCAGCATTTTGAGTAATTAATAACAGCTTTGCTCTCAGGTGAGTGATGGTAACCACAGGCTCCAACAGCACCCCTGAACTCCAAGTAATCAGTGACCAAGCCACCACCAGGAAAGAAGACATTTCATGGCACACTTTGACATTTCCTGGCACACTTTGACATTTCATGGCACACTTTGATGTTTCCAGGCAGCTCTGGGGTCCCAGGATCTCAAGAAGGCCCCATGGGAGCACCTGCTGCAAGTGGGACCCCACAGAGGATGAGGTCCACCCAGCAGCACTCACCCAGAGCCAGAGGGAGGGCTGCCCTGGGGGCTGGGAGCACCAGGAACACTGTGGGACATGGGAGTGACAGCTCTTTGTGCTGGTCCTTGGTAAGCCAGGCTGAAACTCTCAGCCAGGGGAGCAGGAGGAAAAGCCACCCCTTACCCATGTGGGCTGACCTCTGTTTCCTCAAAGGACTTGGTCGGGCAACCACAGCAAAACCTCCTGGGAATGTCAAATGTGCTCTTGTCTGGAGAGGCCCTGGGGTGGTGCCAGCTCTGGCACAGGGCTCTGCCCAGTCCCCAACTCTTGGCATGGACACCATGGGGTGACACCATGGAGGACAGTGCTGCAAGGGGACCAGATCTGCTGTGTGCACCCCTGCTGTGTGCCACCCTCTGCAGGCAGTAGAGCTTGGGACCCTGGTTCAAACCAGTGGGAAACAACCAAATGTCCCCAGACTTGTCAGGTCTGGCTCCCCTTGATGGGAATAAGGGAAAGAGGGTGGGTGGAGTGGAGATAGTGCATGAAAATGACCTTTTTTGCTCATTTGTTCATGTCTCTCCCACTGTAGGGATGGTCAACAACTGAGTTGTCCCTGCTGTGAGGGGTGAGTTTGGTTTGAGCCCTGGATGGGCAGTTTCTGTGGCAGGGACTGCAGGAACATCCCTATGATCCAGGGGCAATCTCCAACAGATTCAGTGCTACAGGAATGATGGGGGGGAGCCCCAAACTGGTGTAGGGACATCCTTTGGGCTGGAATGTTTATTAAAATCTGTTTTCCCCCTGTATTTGTGGAGCCCCACCAATACATGAAAAGAAAGACACCTCAAGTGCTGGAGCATGTCCAGAGAAGGGAACGGAGCTGGGGAAGGGAATGGAGCACCAGGAACAGCTGAGGGAGCTGGGAAAGGGGCTCAGCCTGGAGAAAAGGAGGCTCAGGGGGGACCTTCTGCCTCTGCACAACTCCCTGACAGGAGGAAGCAGCCAGGGGAGGGTTGGGCTCTGCTCCCAGACAACAGGGACAGGACAAGAAGAAGCAGCCTGAAGATGCACTGGGGGCAGTTTAGATTGGATATTAGGAACGATTTCTTCACCAAAAGGGTGGCCAGGCCCTGACATAGGTTGCCCAAGGCAGTGGTGGAGTCACCATCCCTGCAGGATGGTGTCTGGGGCCATGGGTCAGTGGTGACCATGGCAGTGCTGGGATGACAGTTGGACTCGATGATATTGGAGGCTTTTTCCAACCTGAACCTGAACAATCCTCTGATTCTATGAAAAAAAAAACCAAACACACACACACCAAACTTCAAGCAGAAATTGCATACAAGATTTGGGGGATGACGAATTTTTCACTGGTATGAGGAGTTATGATGGGGTGATTACAGAAAACAATGATATTTCTGCTTCCTCAGGCCTCCCTTCGAGAGCACAGGGATCCTGAGCAGGCTGCAGCAGCTTGGAAAGCAAAATGCTCTGAAAACAAAGGCAGCTTCCCTGTGACTTTCAGCACGAGGGAACCTTCCCCACCATTAATTGCTGGGGGCTGAGGTACCCCCTGTGAGGTGAATTGAACCCCCTCTGTTTCCCAATTTACCGTGCACACACATTTGTGTGTGAATCCAGCAGTGGATTCAGCATCTTTGTGTCTCATGAGTGTCGCTAGCTGAGGCTGGGTGTGTCCCACTTTAGGGACAGAAAGAGAGCAGGCAGACACAGCAGCAGTGAAGGGAACAACTCTTCTACTTTATTTACGATTTTCTACTTTATACATTTGTACAGAGGTCCAGAGATTGGCTAGACAGGTCGCCACCTCTGAACCTGTATGGTGGACATCACCATCAATCAATTCTTCTCTCAGAGGAGAAGAATGCAAACATTCTAAGAATAAGCTTTGTTTACCGAAGAAGGCTACGTGTGAAAGTTCTGCACAGAGACAGAAAGGCAGAAAACAGGGCAACACATGAGAGCACCAGCAACCTCTACACATGGGCTCTCCCCAGCAACTGCTGGAATAAAGGACCTGGTGTATGGGAACTGCAAACAGCCTGGTGTGCCAGTCCTGGCTTTAGGACTGGCTCAAATCCCACGTGGATGGAACCGAGCCCTGTTGGCATGGCACAGCCAGGCAGCCCCGCCCTGAGTGCCCAGCGTGGTGTGGGAGAGCACAGCAGAGCCAAGGCACAGCCAGACCACACCTGGAGCAGCTCTGCATCCCCCCAGCCCAGCAGAGCTGAGCACGGGCAAAGCAAGAGGGTTTGGAGGCTGCAGGGCCCAACCTGCTGTGGCAGCAGGCTGGGTAGAGGTCTCACAGGAACATCCTTCAGGGAAGCTGTGCCTTTGGGGTGTGCCTCGTTCTCCAGGTGGGAATTGTCAGCTCCTGTGGCATTGCTCAGGGCTCCTGGCACCCCCTACACCCCACTGCCCACCCTGGCTGCTGGCCCCCAGCCGTCCTGCACACCCCTGCACACCCCTGCAGCCCCAGTTCTCCTGCACTGATCACACCCTGCACCCTCAAGCACCCCAGAACTTCTGCAACCCCAGCACCGCTGCACCCCCGTGCCCTGCATCTCCCCACCCAGCACGGCCCACACTGCCTGCACCCCTGGAACACCAGCACCCCCAGCATCCCCAGCATCCCTGCCTCCTGCACCCACTGCCCCCTGCACCATCACACAGGCATCACCTGGGGAAACTGAGGCCTGAGGCCAAGCACCAGGACAAAGCACAGCCTCCAAAGCCACAAAACCAGTGACTGGCCCATGACTGAAGAAAACAGCAAGTGGAGTTGCTCTCTGTGCCCATGGAGGTCCCATCACACCCAGATGCACCTCTCTCAGGCCTGGACCTCCAGGTCCCCTCACCTACCAGGGTTCCCTGAGTCTCGGGAGCCAGAGGAACACTGGTGAGACATCAGGAGTCTCAGAGGTCCCTGCTGGGGCCTCGCCACCCCTGGTGTTACCTTGCCATCCCATCCTTTGGATGCACCTGCCACCAGCCCTGGGCAAGGGGCCCGCATGGCCAGGGGCAGCTCCTGCCTTGGCCGCTGGCCAGGTGCTGCTTGTCGTGCAGTGGCTGTACCTATGGCAGGTGACAACAGGGGGCAGGTAACACCCGGGGGATGGTGGCATGGGCTGCAGAGGGGCAGGAGGGCAGAGGGGCAGCCCTGGCACACAGCCAGCCGTGTGGGAGGGCTGGGGTGCAGGAGGGGCTGGTACAGGTGCAGCATTGGGGTGTGCCCAGTGGCACGGCTGCAGGGGCTGGTGCCAGCTGTGGCAAGGCACTGCCACGGGTGCAGGGCATGTATGTACCTGCCGGGGCCGGGTGCAGGTGACCAGCACGGGGGTCACAGGGGGTGATGGAGGTGGGGGTGCTGGGTGCAGTGGGCAGCAGGTGAAGGGGTGCTGGGAGCACAGGAGTGCAGGCTGGAGGGATATTGGGGTGTGCAGGTATTGAGGGTGCAGCGAGAGCAGGGGGCACGGGGGGAAGGCTGCAGGAAGGCTTTGGTGCAGGCTGCAGGAAGGCTTTGGTGCAGGCTGCAGGGCAGCTGGGGGTACAGGTGTGTCGGGGTGCAGGGGTGTGGGGAGCAGTGGTACGAGGGTGCATCCGCCCGTCCCTCAGGCCGTACTATGACCTGAGAAGCCCTGCGTTACCGAGAGTGCGAGGATGCCGAGAGTGACCAGGACAGGGGTGTGGGCTACTGCAGGGTGTCCGGCCTGGCCGGGCTGTCCCGGGACCCGGCTCGGCCGGGCCGGCTGCACGGTGGGTCCTCCGGGGCGGCAGGGGGCGCGGCAGCGTGGCGGGCGCAGCGGCGCGGGCCCCACCCGGCGCGGCGGTGCGGCAGCAAGGCCCGCGGCGCGCGGACAATACCGGGGGGCGGCGGCGACTCGGCCTCTATCGGCACCGCTCGGTCCCGCTCGGCCTCCATCGCCATCGCTCGGCACCGTCCGGCCCCGCTCGGCTCCGCTCGGCCCTGCTCGACTCCACCCCGACTGGCCCCGCCCCAACTCGGCCTCGCTCGGCTCCACTCGGCCTCGCTCGGCCCTGCCTTGCCCGGCCCGGCCCCGCTCGGCTCGGCTCGGCCCGGCCCCGCTCGGCTCCGCTCGGCTCGGCCCGGCCCGGCCCTGCACCGCTCGGCTCGGCCCGGCCCAGCCCGGCTCCGCTCGGCTCAACTCGGCCCCGCTCAGCGCGGCCCGGCCCGGCCGGCACCATGCTGGCGCTTTTCAACAAGCTGCTGGACTGGTTCCGGGCGCTGTTCTGGAAGGAGGAGATGGAGCTGACCCTGGTGGGGCTGCAGTATTCGGGCAAGACCACCTTCGTCAACGTTATCGCGGTGAGCCCGGGAACGCCCCGCATCGCCCCATCCCCGAGGGGTCACGGGCCCGCCCCAGGGCTTCAACCTCGGATCCTCCGTAGCATCCCCATTGCATCCCCATTGCATCCCCATTGCATCCCCAGTACATCCCCATTGCATCCCCATTGCATCCCCGAGCCTTCCAGCCCCCATTGCGTCCCTATTGCGCCCCCAATGCATGTCCCCGTTGCACCCCTTGGGTATTTCTCAGAACGTCTCCGCCCTATCGCATCCCAGCCTGAAAATGCCTTTTGGGGAGGAGTGCAGGCTGGGGGTGCGGGGTGCAGCACTGAGGTACAGTGTGGGATACAGGATGCAGGCCCGGGGTGGCCCAGACAAACCGCAGCGTTTGCTCCCCGCATCCCCAGAGCCGAGTGGGGTGCTCGGGGCCGCAGCCGGAGCAGGCGCTGGGGAAGGGTCCGGCAGCCTCTTGTCCTCTCCGGCCGGAGCTCCGCCGGTGGGCACCGGACAGTGCCGGTTCCCCGGACGAGCAGTGCCGGTGCCCCGGGTTAGTATCGGTGCCCCGGACGGGCAGTGCCGGTGCCCCGGACGGGCAGTGCCACCCGGCAGGACTGCGGGAGCCCGGCCCTGGGAGCCGGGCAGCTCCCGCTCTCGTTCCCGTAACAGCAGGCGCTTTGTCATCGTCCCTGCCGCCGCCGGGACGCGCAGGTGGGGCCTCATGACGACCCTGCCGGGCTCGGTGCCACCGGGGTTCCTTGCCCGGGGGCCGGTGTGGGAGGTATTTGCCTGGCGATCTTTCTCGGGAAGCATCCGCCCGCAGCAGCGTCCTGTGGGTGCCGCCTGCTCTTGCAGCAGCACCGCTCCGCACCCCATCGGGGCAGCGACACCCGCCTTGGGCCCCTCAGCCCCGGCCTCTCCCCGGCTGCGCTCTCTCGTCCACGGGCTCCCTGCATCCAGCAGTGGATCAGCAGCTGCATGTCCTGGATCCCCAAGCCCAGGGCGTGTTTTCACCCATGGGGATGCTCGGCAGTCTCCCCTCTTGCTTTTTGGGTTGTTCTCGCCTTCTCAATATGTGGTGCAAGGCGGGAGGATCCTGAAGGGGTGGGTTTGGGCAGTTGCCCCCGGAGGGTTTCACAGAGGGAGGTGGATGCAGATCTGCCCTGGTTCCCCCATTGCCCCTGGTCCCTACACGTTGCTCTGAAGTCCATGCCTGCCTTGGATCCGAAGCAGAGCGAGATGTTGCTGCTTGCTCAGGGTGCTGGAAGCTGCTGTCAGAGGGGATTTTCAGCTCATATGGAGGCTTTGTTGCACTGGAGCCTTGCTCTTTGGGAGGTGCTGAGGGACAAAAATGTCCTTCCTGAAGTGTCTAGGGGCAGAAAGAGGACGCCCTTAAAATGCTTCTCATCCTGGAGATGATGGCACTGCTGCTCTCGAGCTGTTTTGCTGGAAGTCACTTCTCAGTGCTCCAGCTGGCTCCCCCAATAAACCAACACCAGTGTCTGGGGACAAGGGAGCATTTTGGCTCTGGGGCAGTGACCCTGAGCACCAATCCTATTTTTGGGGACCGCTCCCTGCCATTTGTGTGTTTAATAGTCAATTTTTGCAATCCCATGCCAGGGTGGGACACGGCAGTGCCGTATGTGGGCTGCTCCTGCTCTGGATCTGCTGGATGCTATTGCCTGTTAACAGCACCCAGGCTCCCTTAAAAATGGCAAAGTAATTTAGTGTTGGTTTTAATCACCCAGTTAAGCTGTGATGGGTGATGGAGCTTTATCCCAGACCTGCTGTGCTGTTCTGCCTGTACAGGGCTGGAAACCCCAAGGGTTGGTGTTACTTGGCTCCCTGTTCCCCACATGCCTCCCCCTCTCCCAGCCACATCTGGAGCAGACAGGGCTCGGTGTGAGCTTCGTGGGGTTTGCTTCTGTGTGTAAATGCTTTGTACCTGGCACTTTTACTCTGGGCAAGACCCCACTGGCAAGACCCATGCACTGGGACTCTCTCTGCTTAGCCAAGATTGCTGGTGTAGGGAAAAGGGACTTGGAGGAATTATAGCAGCTCTTGAGGTGGCTGAAGTTGGCACCGTGGCCTGCTGGTCTTTCAGGTCTCTTGTGGGGTGTTTGAGACCCTTACACGGCAGTCGGGCTCAGCGTGCTGGGTTCAGCCTCTCAAGTTATTTGAAAGTTCAAGTTTTGTGGCAGATGCACCAATTTTTGAGAAGACATCCTAGAAAGAAGGACTTGTTGGGCACAGTGAAATGGAAGCATGACACAGAAAATGCCAACTCGACAGGAACTGCCTGAGAAGGTCTGGAGGTGCCTGGCTTTAGGGTGTTGCAATGGGGTTGTTGGAAGGGGAAGTAGCTGTGATTTGGGCTTTGCAGGGGGAAGAACTGAACTGAAGAAGTATGGGATTTTGGTGTTTTTGGAGAGATGTCACAAGAAGCCTTTCTGGAACTGGAGTTGCTCTGGGGAGTGTTGGCACCGTCCTTTTCTTCCAGGATTTGTAGCTGCCCCTGACTGAAAAGTGGACTCTGGTTCCCTGGAAGGTGGGTAGCTCCCTCCAGCAGCCAGGCTGTGGTTGAGCCAGGCAAGGGCTTTGCTGAAGGCAGCTGTGGTCAGGGTGACTACTCCTGGCTCACCTCCCTGGGGACTTCCATTTTCCAGGACTTACTTTTTCTTTTCCTAACTGTTGATAGCTGAGGCTTGAAGTTTTTCCTGCAAGGAGAAGTGAAAACTGTAGATACACCTGGTCTTGATTTAACCTGAAGCTAGTAGGCTTTTAGCTGCCTTTTCTCCAGTCTGGTGGTGACATGGGTGACTCAAAGGCATGGAGAGCTCAGCAGGTGCTGGGGCCCAAAACCTGTCTGTGCAGGCCATGGTTGGAATAAGAGAGTGTTGTTGCTTTTTAACATCACACTCATCCTACTTGTGCTTGAGCCTTCCAGGAGAGTGAAGCCCCAAGTGCCAGGGTGTTGGACATGTGTGGTGGGAGCTCTGGGGCACCATTTTGTGCTTCAGCCCTGCCTGGAAAGTGATTCAGAGCAGTGCTGCATGAGGAGGCATGGAGCTCCTGGAGCGAGTTCAGTGGAGGCTGTGAAAATGCTGACAGGACTGGAGCATCTCTCTCGTGAGGGCAGACTGAGGGAGCTGAGGCTGTTGAGCCAAACAGCCGAAAAGAGATGGCTGAGAGGGGCCCTCATCAGTGTCTGCAGGGAGGGGTCAGAGGATGCACCAGGCTCTGCTCCCTGGGGCCCAGCAATGGAGCAAGAGGAACGGGCAGAAACTGATGCCCAGGAAGTTCCACTGGAACATGAGGAAGAACTTCTTTCTGTGCAGTGACTGTGCACTGAACAGGCTGCCCAGCGAGTGTGGGGTCCTTCTCACTGGAGATATTCCAGAACTGTCTGGGAATAATGCTGTGCCATATGCTCTGGGATGATCCTAGTTGAGCAGGGAGGTTGCATCAGATGACCCACTGTGGTCCTTCCAACCTGACCCATCCTGTGAAACCACATCAGCCTTGCATCTGGCACCAGGTGGGATGGTGGGTGGTGTGGCAGGTAGCCAGGTCTCCAACAACAGTGCTGCCAGGGGAGAGGCATGGCCTGGAAGTGGCTCAGAGGACTGCAGAGCTCAGCACCTGCTCCCCCCATCCTCAGAGAGACACTGACCCCTTCTCCAGCCAGCTGACCCATCTTGGCAGGATGTGCTCTGGCGCCTGAGCCTGGGACGGAAGGTGCAGCTCCAGGTCTGCAAGGTCCCCAGGGTTTGCTGTGGAGGTAGAGGAGAGAGGTGCTGAGGAAGTAGCAGGGAGATGTTCTGATGCATTCCCCACCTCTCCCAGGAACTCCGGGTGTGCCCCCTGAGTGGGGTCTGGCAGGGCCAGCGTAGGTGGGAGGTGACCATGGGTTCTCATGGTCATTCTGCCTCCAGATGCAGCACCTGGGCCCTCCACATCTTTGCATCTTGGCTTCATAACACAGAAGGCAGCAGTTTTTCTGGGGGATTTCTCCATATTCCTGGAAGAGGAGGAGAATCTGGCTGGGGCATGGTCTTGCCATGCTGCTACAAGCTCTGTCAACATGAGGCAAGAAAAATGGACAGTGTGGCTTTCCTGAGATAGGATCACAGAGTGATTTGGGTTTGAAGGGACCTATACAGGTCACCTTGTCCAACACCCCTAACATTGGTAGGCACATACAGGGGCACCTTTCACTGGACTGGTTTGGTCCAAGCCCCATCCAGCCTGACCTTGGACATTTCCAGGGATGGGGCAGCCACAGCTTCTCCGGGTAACCTGTGCCAGAGCCTCACCTCTCACATCATAAAACATTTATTTTTTATATCTTTTATATGTAAGTTTCCCTCCATGTTAGAGCTTGGACAGGGTTTAGCAGGGATTAAAGTGCCACATGGCAGGAGATGCCTGCAGGAGTGCCAGGCTGGGCATTTTGGGGATGCTCCAGGCAGTGGTGGGAGACGCCCAACCCGAGGTGCTTTTTGCCTCTGTCCCACAGAGGGCCATGCTGTGGTGGAGACACAACTGCATAGACCCAGGGCTGGGCTTCCAGCACTGCCATCTCTGGGGAGCAGGGCTGCAGAGCAGTGATTTATCTAGAGCAGATCACATCAGTTCAGTGTCATCCTGTGCTGGGACAGGGTGACAGCCACCTGGCCATGGGGAGGAGCAGGGCCTGGCCACCTCAGCCCTGCAGGCTGCTCCCCAGAGTGGGTGGAGGCTGAGGTGGCTTCTCTGCGTGTCCCAGTGAGCCAAGGCCCCGGGCCCTGTCTGAGCAAGGGCTGATGGCTGAAACAGCAGGTGATGCAGTGTCCATGTGCACGTGTTGGGATGGGACTCAGCATGAGCCGGGGGCACCACCTGCCCTGGCAAAAGCTGAATTCTGGCCGCCTCTCCCAGTGACCCAACTGGAAAGTGTTGGGGCTGAGCAGAAAGGTCTCTTGCCCTCCAGGCAGGACACCAGGGCTGAGTGGTTTGGACAGAGCAGTGGGTGACTCTGGCAAGGCCAGCAAGGAACTAGAGTCTGTAAAGACCTGATCTGCCATTTGTGGCCACAAAATCCATCTTGCCTGCAACAATTTTTGTGCTTCCCGGTGGAATCCCATTCTTAAACAATTGGTGTAGATTGGCATCATCTTCAGGGTCAGCATGGATGCAATGTCCATTACATAACCAAAATCTGGGGGAAGAATGTGTCCAAGGAACTTCTTGCTTGTCTCCATCTGGGTGCTCGCTGCCTTCCTGGCAGTGGAGCTGTGGACGGCTGGACCCCACAGGGAGTTGAAAATACATTGAAGGCGCCAGAGTCAGGGGTAGTTGGAGAGGGAAGAGGAAACTGTGTTTCCACCACTGAGAGCTGCTTTCAGGGAGTAGCTGATGCAGAGAGGAGCTGGTGGAGGAGGAGCACATGCAAGATGGTTCTGTGGGAGCACTTGTGAGCCACCCTGGACCACAGTGTGTTGTATTCCCAGCTCAGCCTGTTTTGGACAGCTCAAGTGGATTTGTTTTGGCCCCTTGGCTGTGGACAGCCTGGAGGCAGGTGGTGGCAGGGAGAGGGGTTTGGGGCAGGAAGCAAGGCTGTGGTCACTCACACAGACATGCTCTGTCCCACCCATGGAGGAAAGAAGACTCCTGGCTCCTGCATTTACACCCCTTCCTGAAGAAGGTTCTATCACACAGGAACCTTATCTTGTATGGCTTTTGCGCAGCCAGCACATCCCATGATGTGGTCTGGGATCCCTGAGGGAGGTGCCTGCAGCTTCCAAGAGCTCTTCAACAATTGCTCTCAGTGCCCACTGATCAAAGCCTGAGAATTTCTTGGTTTCATAAAGCTCAGTTGTGTGTTGAGCCTCAGTCCATAGGAGACATCTTCTGTAGAACCCTGTGTGCTTCCCCTCTTGTCCCCACACCCTTCCTCACAGTGCTTTTTGGGTGCAGCATGGCCTGAACACCCCTTGGCTGCCAGGTTTAGCTGCTGAATGCAAAAGGGATATGAAAAAGGGAAGCAGTGTGTATTGCAGAGTGTTTGGAAGAGCTCTGAAGAACTCTGAGGACTTGCTGATGTGGTGCTTCTGGGGGAGCCACAGGCTCAACCAGGCACAAGAATCTGCTTATCAGAAAATAGCATAAACTGACTTCCTGATTTCAAGTTTGTGTTAACCAAGAGAAAAGCCCTCAAGAAACTGAGGTTTAAGGTAGTAAAACCTGCTAGGATGAGTTTGGCCGTGGTTTCTGGCAGTGATGGCTGAAATCCCCAAGGCTGCACTCTCCTGGTTGTCAGACATTCTGCCCTGCTGGCTCCTCAGCATTCTGCAGCGTCCTCCCCCAGGATGCATTTACAGGCCATGAGCCTGGTTTGAGTCCCAGGGAAGCTGCTGGAGGCAGTGGGTGAAGGGCTGTGCCAGCTCCTGTCTCCTGCCCCAGAGATGCCACATCACTGCTGGGACTGCCCATAATGTCCCTCTGTGCTCCTGGGCCCGTTCTGCAACCTTGGGATTTGAGCAGCAAACTGGAATGTGTGTGGGCTTTGCCAGACCCTTTGGTGGTGCTGGGCGTGTGGGCTCATGAGCCAGCATCAACAGAGGGATGGTTCCTGCCCACTGCTGTGACAAGCCTGACCCTTTCCACAGCGGTGCTGGGATGCTGCAGCCCCACAGGGATCTCATGCATCTGATGCATAAACTCAGCAGACATCGGAAGCTGCACTGGGAGCAGCTCCTGGGGGGTGGGAGGGGCACCCTTTGTGACCTCCAAGTGACCCAGCACAGGCAGGAACCAGTGCAGACAGCACTTGCTTGAAAGCAGAAATCAGTGTGGTTTGAGCTGGGCCGTAAATGATCCAAAGCATGAAACATGCTGGTGCCCCCAGGAGTTACAGCTGGAAAGGAGCTGGAGCAGGAGGTGGCTCCCTGGGTGGGAAGCCCAGCCTGAAACCCCGGGGGTCCTTGCAGGGCTGCCTCACCAGAGGTCACTGCAGAGGATGAAGGTCTCAGCCTCCTCCCACAAAGGGCTTGGGAATCCCACCTTGAAAGAGTTGGGATGGACAAGCCCCCAGCCCAGCGGGACAACAGCCTGTCCAGGGCTGATGTTGGCAGCTGGCTGCAGGGTTGGGGACTGCACTGGGGCACCCAGGGCACCTGCCCGTTGCAGCAGCCTCAGCGTCATGGTTTAGGAATGGTATTCCCCAGTTTGGTGCTCCCACTGGTGTTAGGCATTCCCTGACTCTTGTTTCCCCTTCCCCCTCCAACTGGAAGTACAAAAAGCAAAGATCACGGGTTGAGATAAGAACAATTTACTAGAAACAGCAACGAGATAAGAAGACAGTAAGAGCAACACTGCTAATAACAAAAGTGTACAAAGAGAGGGTGATTTACATGCAAAATGCTCAGCAAGCCCGGTACAATGAAACAATGGCTTCCCTCCCCCCACCAGGCTTTCTCCCAGCTGGAAAAGAACAGCATTCCCATAGTCCTGGTGGCACCGTGTCTCCTGGGCTCTGTGCTCCTGGTGTGGATCTTCAGGGTGGTTGCACCGAGCCCAGGGCAGGGCTGGCAGAGCCTTTGGGGCTATCCCAGGCTGTCAGCCTCGCTGCCCTGCCAGGGCAGGCTGGCCCCATTCCTCTGCCTCCTAACGCTGTTTCACCTTGTTCTTGCAGTCAGGGCAGTTCAATGAAGACATGATCCCGACAGTGGGTTTCAACATGAGGAAGATCACCAAAGGGAATGTTACCATAAAGGTAAGATGCAGTTGTTACTGCTGGTGAGGGCTCTTGGGATGAAAGGTGAAGGTGAGGGAGGTTGGTGGCTCTTCTGATAGAGGGGAAGGAATTCCAGGGATTCCAGCTGCAGCTCATAGAATTGGAAGCACAGCAGCATTAAGGGTGGGAAAGTCCATTTAAGATCGAGTCTAACCATTCCCCTTGGAGTGCCATGTTCACCACTAAACCATGTCTCCCAAGTGCCACATCCACATGTTTTATTAACATTTCCAGGGATTGTGATTCCACCATCTGGAAGTGAAAGATTTGCCCTGTTAGGGTCCTGCAGGTACCCACCAGAGGAGGTGGTGAGAAGGGCTGTAGGAGATCCAGACTTGTGCAGTAAGTCAGTTTGGGCTGCAAAGCTGGAGGTTTCCTTGTATCTCTGGCTTGCTGGTAGGGACTTAGGGATGTGGTCACCTTGCTGAGGGTGGTAGTGCTGGGAAGAACAGGTCATGGCTTGCAGTGGTGGTCTCTGCCTTGGGAGCAAAGGAAGTGGAGGGTTCTACCTGTTCTGGATTTCTCCAGGGCCTGGGATTTACTGGGAAATGGCTGTTGGATAGGCTTGAAAAGCAGGCTGGTGGATCTCTGGCTGCTGCAGGAACACTTTTGAGAGTGTGCTGAACATACTTAAATGGGAAATGCCTCAGGGAAATGCCAGGAGGTGTGATGGGCATGGGGAGGAGCACCTGGCTTTGGCCAGGGGGTCCCTTCCATGCCAGCAGAGGAATACTCCAGGGGGATTCAGCATCCTCCAGCTCCTGTTCCTGAAGGTTCTTGTGGCAAGGTGAGAGCAATGCCTGGTCCTAGAGAGCACCTGGTGTTTCTCAGCCCCCAACATGCTGCTACAACATAGCGAAAGGGATGGGCTTCTCCTTTGTAGATCCCAAAGCTGTTTATTCAGGACCACAGGCAGGAATAGCGAAGGGGTCCAGGGACACAGGATAGAGGTTCAGGGACAAAACAGCCTCGAATAAAATCCAGGGAAGAGAGCGAGGAAGGGGCCGAGGACACAAGGTTATAAATGGGACAGCTAGGGCAGGCCTGAGGGTCAGGGTCCAATAGGAATGGGGAAAAGTGGTGCAAAGGGGTAAATATAAACTGGGGGGACTAATGGGATTACAGGGGTGTTACACTGTGTCAAATTTAACCCAATGGGGTTCAAGGGAAGGGAGAACATTCTAGGAGGATTGCATATATGGTGAACAGGGCTGAACAGGGTAACATAAACTTAACAAACCAATGAAACAACGAAACCTAAGAAATACTAACATGTGGCTGCCAAGGCCCATGGGAGGAAAGTTTTCCTCGCCATCATCTAAAACGTTATCTTTCCCCATTTGCCTCTGTCCTTCCGGGGCTGAGGCACAGCTGCCTTAGGGATAAGCCCCTGGGCCTCCACAGTTTCTCCCTTTATCAAGTCAGGAGCCTCCTCCTGAGCTTTACGCTGAAGAGGAGAGGATGGGGGTGGGTTTGGTGCATGGCTGAAATGCCTCAGGTGGGCACACGGGGGAGGAAGAGTGTGGGGCGGGAGTGTGGGGTGGTGCTGGGGTAACGCTGCCGTCTCCTGTCACAGCTCTGGGACATCGGTGGGCAGCCGCGGTTCCGCAGCATGTGGGAGCGATACTGCCGCGGAGTGAGTGCCATCGTGTGAGTATCCACAGCCCCGCTGCCCCTGCTGCTGCTGCTGAGCCTCGCCAGGGCTGGGGCTGCACCCACCCCACGGCGCTGGGCTGCCACGGGGGCTGCAGTGCCTTTGCTGCCCGGGCTGGACACCTGTGTCAGGAGCTGGAATCACTGAATCATCATGGAATCAGGAAGGTTGGAAAAGGCCTCTAAAATCATAAACTCCAACCATTGACCCAACACCACCATATTCACCACTAGACTAGACTGTGTCCCCACATGGTTTATAAATACCTCCAGGGATGGTGACTCTACCAATGCCCTGAGCAGCCTGTACCAGGGCCTGGCCACCCTTTTAGGGAAGAAATTTTCCCTAATATCCAACCTAAACCTCCCGTGGTCCAACTTGCGACCATTTCTTCTGGTCCTGTTGCTTGTTTCCTGGGAGGAGAGCCTGACCCCCAGCTGGCTCCACCCTCCTATCAGGGAATTGGAGAGACCAAGAAGGTGCCCCCTGAACCTCTTTTTATCCAGATACTTCCCCTGGGGACTGATGTCTGTATGGGCTTTGAGCAGAGGACAGACAGGTCCCTCCAGCTGTGGCAGACCCTTCTCTTCCCTTCCAGCATCATTCAGTCCTGCGCTGTTCCTCAGGTCTTACCCTTCCAGGCTCCCCTGCATCCTCTGTGCTGGCTGCTCACTGCAGGGGCTGAGCAAACCCGGCCATGGGGCTCAGCCCTTCCCAGAGGCTGGTTTCCAGGTCAGGATGTTTATGTGCTGCCAGATAAATCTTGTGCTGAGAGCAGGAGTCTCACCCGCTACTGAGTCAGCAAATCTGAGTGTCCCTGGGTGTCCCCATTGCAGACAGTGCAGTAAAAGCAATCCCAAGGGAGTCCAGGCTCAGGGTGAGCATGGCAAGGCACTCGTGGGAAGCAGGTTGTCTATTCCAAAGGACAAATATTGATCTTGGGACACCATACTGGGGTTACTTAAACCCAGTCAGAAAATGAGATTGATGGGATCTTTCCCAAGTGATCATACCCTGAGATTTGGAGGGCTGCTTTCCGTGCTGCCCTTCCCAACTCTAAGCCTTGGCAGGTGAGGAGAAGTGTGGTACTGCTTGTTCTGCATGTTGGGACAGTGGTGTCTGCTCCTGCCCTTGCAGACTGTCACCATGGTGGGACACGGCCTTGGACCTGCAGGAGGGTTTTTATTACGCTTTTAATTACAATGAGCTCTGCTAGAAATGACAAAATCTCTGTATTTTCACTCCTTTTGCTACCTCCTTCTATAATTTTGGCCCATGTAGTTGTCAGGAAACAAAAGGACCTGTCAGCATCCAGGTCACGCTCCAGTCTGCCCTCATCATATTGAACTGTGTCAGGTCCCTTCCCCTTTGCTTTCGGCTTTCCCCAGCTGTGCCCAAAATGACAGGGGCTGGGGCAGCCCCTGGAGGTGTTTTTCCCTCTTGGCACAGTGTTCCCATTTTCCTGTGTTAAGCACTTTAGTACTTAGTAGCTCTTTTCCTATTTTTAAATAACTCCCCAAAGCCTGATGAGCTGGTATTTCTCACTCCTTCTCTCCCAGCTTCTTGATCTTTGAAATCAAGGCTGCTTTGATTGGTTCCTCACCCAAGTTTTGGCTTCAGTGATGTCCTTTGCAGGATAAAAGTTGGCCTGTAAGAACAAAATCCTTTCCCAAATCTCCCCTTCTGCTCAGAGAAGCATTGGTGGCCACCGGCTTCACATCCACGTGCTCTGTGGCACCTCCCAAGATTACCCCATCGATGGGATGAGGAGCTCCTTCCCCTTCTTGGGTCATCATCGCCTTTCCATCCTCAGCTTCTCTTGCCTTCTCTGCCTGTCCTCTGTCCTGGGTGCTTACATGGGAGCTGCCATGTGCACATGTTGTTGGAGACAACGTGTGTCCTGCAGCTTCTCGTGCCTGGGCTTCCCTCACCCAGCCTCTCCCTCTTCCCTCACCCAGCCTCTCCCTGCTGTCAGCAGGTTGGCACCTGTAGGGACAAGGATGGGGTGGTCCCCCACTCCCCTCAGACATGAGGGGCTCACAGCTGTCCTTGGGAAGAGGCGTCCTGGTGGAAGGATCTTGTTTCCAAACACCTCCACATGCTGGCCCAGTTCCCAGTGGGGGGCAGTGAGCTGCCATGAGAGGAGGTTTGGGGGTGGCAGGGCCCTCAGCACAGCACAAAGGTGTGGGGACTTGGGCACCTGTGCTCAGGGTTGTCCCTTCCCTTGCAGGTACATGGTGGATGCTGCTGACCAGGAGAAGATAGAGGCCTCTAAGAACGAACTGCACAACCTGCTGGACAAGCCGCAGCTCCAGGGCATCCCGGTGAGCTGGTGCCTCAGCCTGGGCCCCCAGCCACTCGTGGTCCTGGGGCTGGGCACTGCCAGGGCTTGCAGGGCAGATTCAGGGAGGGGCTCCCCTGTCTTGGAGGTGTTGTCTCCCTGCTGCACTCCTGAGGGAGCCGGCTGGGACAGTGACACTTTGTAGGTCACAACTGGGCCAAGCAACAGGGAGGGACCTTTAGGGCAGGGAAAACAGATCAGGCCCCCTGGGTGAATCTGTCCTCTCGCATGGATTTGCACCTGATTTATGGTGTGACAGGAAGGTCCCGTCTCCTGCAAGAGGAGCTGCTGGGCTGTGACACGTGCAGGAGGTGGGACATGGTGCAGTGCCAGGCACACTGTACGTGTCAGGTGGGCTGTGCACCAACCATCCCAAATCAGCATCCTCTGAAAGGAGCTAACTGAAGATCTTGCCCCGGATCCCCAGTGTCCGCTGCCAGCTAAATTAAGCTCCTGACATGCCACGCTGCAGTTGCAGGCCTCTGAAGGCTCCCTTCTGAGAACAAACCTGATCAAAACAGGGAGGGAGGGGACGCTCATCCTGTGCTGCTGCAGAGCCCCGGCAGTCGGGGCAGCCTCAGCACCGCCCCATCAGGTGACAGTCACATGGCTGCTCCGGAGGGACACACCAGTCCTGCTGGGTGGTTATTTTCCTTACACAGTCTGAGAATGCTTTTGTGGCTGTCCAGAGCCTTGAAGGAGAGATTAGTGATGGCACAAACAGCTGATCCTGGTTTGGGCTGGCTGCCTGCAGAGTGGGTTCTGCCCAGCACCCACAGCTTGCTCTTGCTGGATAATGTCAGTATTAGCCATTTCGCTTGACTTTTTGCTCAGAGACAGTGAGAGGCTCCTGGGAGAATGTCCTAGATGGCACAGCAGATGCTGGTGGCCTTCAGAGAGGATGTGCTGTGGGGCCATGTCCACACTGGGAGTAGGGAGTGCACAGGAGAGGCTGTGTACAGGCTAATTAAGGCAGTTAATTGAAGTGCTCTGCCTCCTGAGTGCTGCTGAAGGGGGTTTCTCTGTTTGGGACATCCTAGTGGAGTAGCCAGGGCTGTCTGGTGTAACAAGCAGGTTCTGCTTCTGAGTGGCAGAAGCAGGTTCCTGCCTGGTCTGGTGGCCAGGTGCTTCAGGTGTCCCCTGTCCTGTCCTGCAGGTCCTCGTCCTGGGGAACAAGCGGGACCTGCCCGGTGCCTTGGATGAGAAGGAGCTCATTGAGAAGATGTAAGTGTGCCAGTGCCCTGGGCACAGGGAGGTGTGACACAGTGTGACCCTCTCCCTCCCCATTCTGCCGTGTCCCCACCAGCATGATTGCCCATATGGGGTGGCACTGTGGTGCCTGGGGTGGGCTGGCAGAGATGAGCGGCTGAGGATGTCCGAGGTGGTGCCTTGTGGAGACACAGAGGAGCTGGAAGCACCAGTGCCAGGCCTGGGTCCCACATGCCACATGGTGGCGTGGGGGCCTGGCACAGCATGGCACTGGCTGGTGGAGCTGGTGTCCCCCAGATCCTCACTGGACAGCAGGACTGGGCTCCTCCACAGGAGGGATCTGGGATGCTGCACTGACTCACAGCATTTCCTCCCCTTCAGCCACCTGCAGAGCACCTCTGGACCATGGGCACCTGTGCAGCTCCCAAAACCTCCCTGCCTCATCTGGCTGCAGGGCTGAGGGGGACCGATGGAATTTGGTGGCCAGGGTCTCTGTGGGATCAGGTCCCTCTGGCCCTGTCACACAGCTCCCCCCCAGGCCACCCCTGCCCCTCAGGCACAGAGGGATGGTGCCCTCACCTGACCCACATGCAGCTCCTGGAGAGCCTGGGGAGCTGCTGCCCCTGCAGTGTGCTCTGTCTCAGAGACAGACCCAAAGAGACCCTTCAGGGGCTGCCCAGGGATGTCTCCCATGGCCACCCCACACAGCTCAGAGTCTGCAGCCAGCACTTGCTCCCTTCCCACAGGAACCTCTCCGCCATCCAGGACCGAGAGATCTGTTGCTATTCCATCTCCTGCAAAGAAAAGGACAACATTGGTGAGTGCCGTGGGCTGGGGTCACGATGGGCGTGGGGGGCAGCCCCACACCCACGTGTTTGCTCAGGTATGGGGGGAGGTGACAGCCAGAGACAGGCTGTAAGTGTCCCCTTGCCTCTGCAGACATCACCCTACAGTGGCTTATCCAGCACTCGAAGTCCAGGCGAAGCTGAGGTCCCGCGGGCCTGGCTTGGATTGGGAAGATGCCATTGTACAAGCCCATGCCCCTCTCTCCTGCTCTGTCCCTCCAGCTCTCTCTCTAGATGGGTATTTTTAGGGGACCCCAGACTCTGCTCACATTGGGGCAGAGTCCTTGTTTTTATTGTAAAGAAGATGTCCGACTGCCCTCCTCTCCCCCTCTCCTCTCCTCCCCCCTCTCTTCCTCCATTTTGGCACTGTTCTGTTGTTGTCTGTGTATACAGTATATATATATGTATATATATTTTAATTTTTTAATTTAAGGGATAGTGCTGTTACTAAATCGGGCCCTGTGAGCGATAGGAAAGCTGGGGCTCCCCAAGGCCAGCCAAGGGTCAGCGCTGGGAGGAGGAGGAGGGTGGTAGTAAAAGGCAGCCCTTGGGGATGGGGCTGTGCCAGCTGCAGGCATGTCCCCTGGGGCTCCCTCTTTCCTTCTCTGGGTGTCCTGCTGCTGCCTCCAGGCAGAGACCACCCTGGGGGTGTTGGGGAGTGCCCACCTTGCCCTGCCTGCCTCGGGCTTGGGGTGGGGAGGGCGTGTCAATGCCTCCTGCAGGCTCCTCACCCCTCCAGGGGACAGGCCACAAGCCACTGCCATCAGCCTCCCCCTACTGCCTCCTCTTCCCCAACCCCTCGTTGGGGACCAGGGCCACTTGTCCCCCTGCCCCACGTGTCCCCTGCTCTTGTGCCTGGGCCGAGTCCTGCCCACTGCCCAGCCTGGCTGCTCGGGGGATGATCTGGGGCACTGGTACCAGTGCTGGGAGCCCAGCAATGCCAGCAGCCCCTGGGGGAGCAGGGGCCCAGCACCTGCCTCCCACCTGTCCTGGGGCTGCCACAGCCCCATGTAACCTCTCAGGACAGCAGTGCTGGCTCTCCCCACATGCCAAGTGGGGGACCTGTGGCAGCTGGGGCTGCTGGCTCTGCCCTGGCCACGGACATCCCTTGGGATGCCAGAGAGGGAGGGACACATGGAGGCACCTGGAGACATGCTCAGAGCACCTGTGCACCCTCAGTGCTGCTCACCAGAGCCAGGGGTGTGCCCTGTGCCTGTTCCCCATGTCCTGCTCCCCATTCCCTGCTCCCCATGGCACCCCCTGCACTCTGCCCTGCCTGGGAGGCACGGGAGCTGTGGGGCAGCCGGGCTTGTGGGGACGACGGGCAGGTCAGTGTCTGCAGAGGGTGGAGGGCTGTGGAAGTCCTGTGGGGTGAGAAGGGCTGTGCCTGTGCCATGTCTGTGCCATTGGTGGGGCTCTGAGGTGCAGCCTGGGGGCCTGGCCACGTTGTTTGGGGCCGGTTTGGGGACTGGGCTGGCACTGGAGGGTGGGTGTGCAGGGGGAGGCAGCTGCCGGTCCCAGCGCAGGGCTGGGGTGTAGGGTGGGGATGGCCTGGGGGGGCTGCAGGGCCCCTCTCAGCCTCTTCCCACTCAGCTCCAGGGCGTCAGGCCAGGGATGTACCTTCTGTTCTTGTTTTTGCAGAATTGCACAAAGAGAGGTTTCTTTTTGGTTTTTTTTGTTTCTTTTTTTAATTTTATGACTTGTAAAGTGTTGTTGCCCCCCCCACCTCCCCCTTTTTTTTTTTTTAAGAGATATTTTGACTCAGACTTGACCTCTGTTGGGAAATGATTCTTGTAACTGTACAATTTTTTTGCCTCCTAATAATAAATTAACGATTTTGCGTTGCGGGTGTGGTTGCAGTCACGTTACTTCCTCACCATCTCCGCCACCAATCCTTTGGGGCCCTGCCTGGGAGGGAGATCCCTGTCCCCAGGGTAGCACTGGGCACCTGTGTGGTCATGCTGACCCAAGAGGTGCTGGAGGCACCTCTGATGGCTCCAGATGCCTTATTTCCTTGGCCTGGGTACCAAGGCCAGCCCAGACACTCCATCCGTGGTCATCGTTGCTGCTGGACCTTCCTGTGCCCCCGTTGTGTCCCAAAACTGCTGCAGAACCCTGCTGGGTTTGGGCTGCACTGCTCCTGCCCCCTATCCCTGCTGCCTCCTGGGGGCTGTGCCCACTGCTGCGGGGCTCCCTGTGTCCCCAGGAGGTGGCCTCTGTCCCCGCGTCCCCGGGAGCTTGTGGCCATGGCTGGGGTCCCCGGGGGTGGCCCCTGCCCTGCCCTTGCCAGGTGCCCCGGGAGCAGGGTGGGAGCAGGGCCGGGGCTCAGCCCAGCCCGTGGGGTGCTGTGCCCGCCGTGGGGCCGTGTGCCGCCACAGGCCGCGGGGACAGTGCTGCCACAGGCCATGGTGACAGCGCTGCCACAGGCCGCGGGGACAGCGCTGCCACAGGCCGCGGGGACAACGCTGCCACAGGCTGCGGGGACAGTGCTGCCACAGGCCATGGTGACAGTGCTGCCACAGGCCGCGGGGACAGTGCTGCCACAGGCCGCGGGGACAGCGCTGCCACAGGCCGCGGGGACAGTGCTGCCCGCTCCCCCTGCCCCTCCCCACGCGTGCAGCCCCGCGGGGCCGCAGCACAAGCCTGGCTTTGTTCGCCCTTGGCCCAGGCTCAGGACGGAGCAATGTGGACCAGGCGCATGAGAGGGGCCCTCCCCCACCACCCCACAGCCCCCAAACCCTGACAGGGACCCCGCTCACCCCGTGGGCACACGGCGGCCTGAAGGTACGGCCTGGGCTCTGAACCCCCCTGCGTCCCTGCGCACCCCTCTTCCCCAAACTGTGGGGCCCAGCACCGGGATGGGGGGGAGGAGGATGAAAGGAAAAACCCAGTTTTGTGCTCTCGAAAGAAAACTGGGGCTTTTGTTTCCCTGGAAACGGGTCTGTGAAAGCAGAGCGCGCGCGGAGCCCAGTGGGTGTTGCGCACAAAGCCCGCAGTGAGCCCCTCGCTTTCACTGCCCCTGGCAACCGGCTCCCTCGCCCCGGCATTTCGGGGGCTGGGGCAGCTGCCAGCACTTGGGACAAGGAGCTCTAACAGCTCCGGTGGATGGGCTGCCGTGGCCAGGCTGCCCTCAGGCAGATCCGTCCTGCCTGCTCCTTGACCCCCCTGCTCCCTGACACCCCTGGCCCTGCAGGGGCCGTGGGCAGGGGGTGGATGTGGGCTTGGAAACCCTGATGCCTTGAACCCGTCCTCCTGGGACCATTCTGTCCCTGCAATGGGCACATGGATGAGGGCCAGGAGCCCTGTGGGGCAGTTTGGGTGAGATGCCTTCACCCCAAGACTCCTCAAGAGGTGCTGGGGGTGGCGGTCCCATATCTTCCCCCCGCACTGCACAGCTGCACAGTGCAGAGGTAGCACCTTTGTGGTGCACAGGGAACCAGCAGGCTGGGGGGTACCTCAGCCCTGTGCTGGGCTGGCTGGGCTTTACTGAGACCAGTTCAAACCACCCCAAACTCAACACTTCAGAGGGCACCCTCTCACAGGCACCGCTCAGCATCACTCCAGAGAGAGGGAGCAAAGGGGCTGGGGGCCTTTCCCCATCTCCCCTCACCGCTGCCTGCTCTGGCACAGCTGCTTCCCTGTCCTCCTGCCCCCCAGCTGCCCCTGCCCACCCCAGAGCCCCCCAGGTTTAGGGAAGAGCCATTCCAAGGGGCTCCCAGGGCTCAGCCCAGCAGTGCCAGTGGCTGCAAGCACGACGTGCTCTAGGTTACTGGTTTATTGAGCTCATACAGGGCATGGCTTGAATCCGTGGGATACAGCCAGTTGGACCTTCTCTTGTGGAGGGGCTGGCAGGAGGGGAGGGGACAGGAAGAGGGCAGTTTGTGTTTGCTGTGTCCTCTGTGAGCCATCATGGCCAGCCTCTGTGGTTTCAGGTAAGACCTTTCCAGCACAACACCATCTCCAGAGCAGCAGCCCCATGGAGCCCAGCCAGGCAGCTGGCACGGGAGGGTGCTGCTGTCCTCGCTGACCTTCGGGCAGAGGCAACAGGGTCACCAGTGCAGCCACAGGGACTGGGATTTCAAGCCCCATCTACCCAGTGCTGGGTTTGAAGCCCACGGCGCAGGCCCCTGAGCTGTCTCTTTCTGCTTGTTCCACGTCCAGACATGAATACTAACGGCAAAACAACGTTTGGTCTTGGGAGAAGGTGGTGAAATGATCTCTACAGCTCCCCAGTGGCACTTAGCATGGGGTGCCAAGGGCCAGGAGGGGTGGGGGAGTCTCCCGGGGCTTGTCGAAGAAGATGGAGGAGGACATCTCTGTTTTGAGCTTGCTGTCGGCGCTGCTCTCGCTGGAGGTGGTGTCGGGGCCGCAGCCCTCACAGCAGCAGCAGCAGCAGTCCATGAAGGCCTGGCCCAGGGGACGGCAGAGACACAGGAGCAGGACAGGCGTCACCGAGCACTTGAAGAACAGGAAGAACTGGTTGATGAGGTTGAGCAGATCCAAGGTCTGCTTAGACATGTCGGGGGACATGTAGGCCACCACGATGTTGCAGACGTTCTCGGGGGTGGTGCAGAGCCCGTAGATGATGGTCAGGGCGATGATGGTGCAGTTGAGGTGACCCTCACACTGGCCGTGCTTGGTGCCCCGGCACTCGCTCTTCTTCTCGGTGCCGCGGATGCGCCGGGTCACCAGCTGGCAGCTGACGGTGAACAGGATGGGCAGGCAGAAGTAGCAGCCAAAGTACCACCACATGCGGGCGTTCTGGTAGGTGAGCACCAGGGAGTAGATGGATTCGGGCAGGTTGGACGAGGGCTTCATGGTGCAGTACTCGGTCACCACGCCGGACACGGGCGACGTGTCCTGCGCCAGCTGCCAGAGCAGGATCTCGGGCACCGACAGCGTCATGGAGCCCACCCAGATGACGGCCAGCTTGGCAATGATGGACTGGCACTGCTCGATGGGCCGGGTGCTGGCCTGGGGGCTGGTGGCCGCGTGGAACCTGTCGATGCCCAGCGCACAGAGGCTGAAGGTGGTGACTCCCAGTGACGACACCTGGTGAGGGAGGAGGCACAACAGGTGGGCCCTGCTGCAGGGACATCACGGGGGTTCCACCCCTGCCTACCTAAGACCACAACCCCTCCTTCAAAGGCTGTAGGAAGGTCACAGCTTGTGGCTGCATCCCTGGGTTTAGAGCCACTTTTCTGTGACTCCTGAAAGGATAAAAGGGTCCCCTGACCCTGCAGTCCCTGCCCAGCTCCCTTTCTGCAGAAGGCAGAAGTTTAGCCGGATGTCTGTCTGTCCATCCAGCCATGGTGGGAACAGCAGGATTGTCCTTCAGGCTCTTCCTCTATTCTGGATGGTTCTTGCAGAGGAGAAGCTGGGACCATCACACCCACCAGCACCTTCCCAGGGTTCCCAAGGCCTGCCTGGACAGGCCAAGTGAGTTGAAGGCGCTCTTGTCCCAAATCAGCTTGGGGCAATTTCCGCTGCATTGAGAATAGCAAGAAAAACATCCCCTTTTGCCAAAGGAGGAGGCCAAGGGAGGGAGAGCCACTGTGGCTCTGGGAGGGCTGGCCGGGCACCGACCAGCATTCCCAGTCCCAGCCCCAGAGCTGGGAGCCAAGTCCCACAGCCCTTGGCCAAGATGATGGCAGAGTCACATGCTGGTGTCCCAGTGCTGTGGCCATTCCTGGCCTCACGAAGCCATCAAACATCACCCTGTGCTGAAAGACCTTCCCAGCACTCAGGAAACCTCCCAGGGCTCCACGTGGTGCGTGGGGAACAGCCCGGAACACTGCCCCCCTGACCCCCCCAGCCTTTCCCTTGGCCCTGGGCTGGTCACTCCAGCAGCTGATGACCAGAGTGATGCCAGCACTCAGCAGCACCATTGGTTATGCACAGCAGCATCATCTCCCCAGACACAGAATCAGGACACCAGCCCAGCACCAGCATCCTGCACCCAGCACCACCTCCCAGCATGTCCCAGCTGCTCTGCCCAAAGCCCAGAGCCAGCCTGGGCACTCAGCAGCCTGCTCTGCCCCACAGCCAGCACCAAGCACACTGGACCTGTTCCCTCAGCGCTGCTGTGCTGCTGCCTCCTCCCCTACACCCTTCCACAGGCTCTTCCATCTCTCCTGGTGCCCTTGGTCCTGCAGAGCACCCATCTCCAGTGCTCTGGTGGGGATGTGGCTGGTGTCACCAGTCAGTGCAGCACATCCCTGCACACGGCCTGTCCCCAGAAGCCCCTGTAACCAGCTTTGCTCCCAAAACCTGGCTCTGTGCCAGAGCACTGAGCAGCTCCAGAGGATAGATCTGCTTCCCACAGCATCCATCCAGTGGCCTGAGCCACAATCCCACCAGACACGAACCCTTGGCCTCCAGATAGGTTTCCCTCTCATAGCTGACCCTTTGCTGGGGATTTGGCTCTGGCCTGGCTGTGGCTCCCTCCCAGGTTCCCTGCAGCTGGGTCCCAGCTGAAGCCCTGGAGCCCCTTTCTGCCCATGCTTGGGGGGCAGGAGGGCAGTGCAGGGCTGGTGCTGGGGGGCAGAACAAGAGTAGCCCCCACATTAGGACTGCTTCCCCACCTGTGACATGCTCGTCCCTCTGCAGCACCATTCCTGTCCCTTCCTGACTCCTCTGGGACCAAGCTGTCCCAGGCCACCCTGGTGCTGCTGAACCCCTGTACCTGGTGGTGGCATCCCCAGGTTCTCCCATGGGAACAGGGAGCCCATGGGCAGCACATCTTCCTCAGATCCTACTCGAGACAGGGTCTGGTTTGGGGACACACCCTTCCCTTCCCATCCTTCCCTGGGGCACTGAGACAGCTTGGGGAAATTCCTGCCCCTCTCTGAGTCCCCCCAGATGCAGTGTTGGAAGCCTGAGGTGGAGGACAGGGATGGGCCAAATACTCCAGATAGTGAGAGGATGGAAAGGAGCAGCTCTTGCCTGCTGGGCAGCGACAGAGGGGAGCAGGGGGGCTGCTGGGCTCCCCCAGGAAACCCCACATCCCTGTGCTGGGCTGTGCTGTGCAGGTTGGGGCTGTGCTCAGTGGGACACCTTGGTCCATCACCCTGCACCCAGAGGACCTAGAGGCACTGCTGGAGCTTACAGGGAGGGCTGTGCACAGGGACCCCTGCACAGGTGCAGACCCTGCACAAGGGCACTGGGGCATGCACAGGTGACTGTGCCACAGGTTCCGGCACCAGCAGGGCACGGAGCAGCCGGGAACCCAGGACACCGGGGTGGATGCTCACTGGGAGGGGCAAGTTCTGAACCCTGCCTGGTCTGACCAAGCCTGAGAGTCTTCAGCGATCTGACACCGTCTCTAAGCTCTTCCACATGTTTGCACCCTTTAATAACCGGGGCATTGACCACAGAGAACAGGCAGGCTTGGTCTGTCTGTCCCACCAGGGCATGGAAGGGCACAGCTGGACCCCAAGGTTCCCTTGAGGATGGCAGATGAGCACACTGAGGGTTGGTTTCCAGCACAAGAGCAGCATCAGCCCAAATCCTGCCCTCTGGGGCAATTTTGCTCATTCTGCCATCCCCTGTCCCCACAGTCCCTCTGGCCTTCTCAGTGGGTGCCTGGCTCTCCCTGAGTGTGGCCAACCTGTCACACATGAGGTTTGAGGACAAACATAGATCTCAGAGCCAATTTCTGGGCTGTCCCATTCCCGTGCTGACCAGCACTGTCCACCTGCAGCTGGGCCATCCTCAGCAGCCCACAGTGGCCAGTTTCTGGGCCAGCACACTGCAGGGCTGAGCCCCCAGCCTTTGGGGCATCGGGCTGGGACAGGAACAGACAAATGGAGGGACCCTGCTGACAGAAGTCACTGTGCTGGCTGGCGGGGTCTAACGGGCTTTTCCCAGCCCTGGCAGCATCAGTGCTGGCTGCAGAGCCTGGGGAATGGGACAGAGGGAAGGTCACCAAGGGGACCATCCCTCACTCCTTGCTGTGCCCCACGGTGGGGTCTCTGGCACACAGTCCTTGTGCCAGGCCACCAGCACCAAGGACTGCCCCGGAGCAAGAGGGCAGAGAGGAGTCCTCGATCCCTGCAGGGACCTGTGCAGCCCCTTACCTCCATGAAGGGCACAATGCGACAGGACATGTCCCCCAGCAGCCGCTTCTTGGTGATCTCGTTGAAGATGACCACAGGCAGGCAGAAGAAGAGGATGAGGAAGTCCCAGAAAGCCAGGCTGGCCAGGATGGAGTTCCAGGCACTCTTCATGTAGTAGTTGTGCCACACGATGCACATCACGGAGAGGTTACCGATGATGCCCACCGTGAAGACGATGAGGGACAGGAACATCACGGCGTAGGCGCTGTAGGAGCTCTCTGTCACCGGGTACAGCGGGTTGTGGATTTGCAGCCGCTTGTCGGACACAGTGGTGAGGTTGGCTCGGGGCTCTGCCCTGTCCCTGTCCGTGGGGACCCCCGGTTCCGATGGGTCCGTGCTGGAGGGCAGCAGGGCCCTGGTCGGGTGCAGGCTGGCGGAGTTGAGGGGCCGCGGGAACTCCACCCGCACCCCCGGCACGTACTGCTGCACCGACTTGGAGTCCTCCTCCGTGCCCCGGCGCAGCCTCTCCCTCATCTCCCGCACCTCCGGGGTGTCCCGGGCAGCCGCGGGCAGGGTCCTGCCGCTGTCTGCACCCTGGCCATGCTGAGTCCTGCCGGTCCCCGCGGCCCCCGGGGCCAGCAGCAGCAGCAGCAGCAGCAGCAGAAGTGGTGGCGAAGGCATCGTGCCCCCGCGACGGTCCCGCACCCTCCGGGAGCGCGTGTGATGGAGGCGACGCAGCCCCCGGGGCCGCTCGGGAGCTGTGTCCGGGCACAGCCGCTCGGTCCGGCTCCGGCCGCGGCTCTGGGAGCCAGGGGAGCGCTGGGCAGGATAAAGCGGCGGCGGGAGGGGAGCCGAGCCCTCTGCTGGTCACCCACCGTCCGGAAGATGGGACAGTGGCCAGACTGGGCAGGTCCACATCGCCCAACACCTCCCAGCATTTGCCTCAACATCCTCAAACATCCCCCCCCATCCCGCAACACACCCCCAACATCCTCAAACCTCTCCCCAGCATCCCCACAAATCCCCCAGTAAGCCCAAACATTACCCACTATCCCCCCAGCATCCCCCAAAAAATTCTCCAACATCCCCAAACATCCCTTCAGCATCCCCCCTAGAATTCCCCATCCTTCAGCATCCCCCAGCATCACCCAGAATCCCCCAACACCCCCAGCTTCCCTCAGCATCCCCAACATCACCCAAGATTCTCCAATATTCCACAACAGCCCCAAAGCATCCCCCAAGATCCCCTGAGAACAAGCCAGGAGAGGGAAGCCCTCAGCTTGGCACTGCCCATGGCCTGTCCAGCTCAGCTTTTCCCATGGCAGAAATTCCACTCTCTCCCTGGAGCAGGTGGCACTCAGGAGGCCTGAGGTGCCCTGGGCCTCATGTGGCACGTCTGGCACGATGTGTCACATCCCCTGCACACTCAGCCCCGACTCAGGACACCTCAAAATGCCAAACCACCTCCCTGGGAATGGGGGGCTGACAGGGCTGCCCTTGGCAGGAGGAAGGACTGGTGACTCCAGGTGATGCTTCTTGTGACAATGTGGGGTCAGATCTGCTGGCCCAGTTCTCCCAAGGTTTGTTGCTACTTTTCCTCCTGACTTCCCCTCAGCAGCAGTTTGAACAGGACTGGGGTGCCTGATCTCTGTATCTGTGACTCCTCCCCACACCCATAAGTTCTCTCCCCCATACATTGTCTTTCCCTGTTTCCCCTCCTATCCCCAAATCCACCTCCTCTCCTCTGTCCTGGGTTCCTGCTCGCATACCTGTTATCCCTCCCTGCACTGTCACCTCTTTCTCAGCCTGTGGGACTGGAGGGCCATGGGGTTCCCTTTGGGGACATGCCCTGTGTCATGCAGGCAGCCTGTGGGGCTGGATGTCTGCCAGGCTTGGAGCTGCAGAGCTGCCCCACACCAGGGGAACTCCAGGAGTGTGTCCCCAACCTGCCCAGGGCAGGGGCAAGGGCCAGGACACCTCAACCCTGGCAGCCAGCAAGCCCCAGCCTCTCCCTTCCTGGGACCCCACTGCCACCTCTGGCACTGCCCGGCCCTGCCTGAGCCAGGAGGGACCTTGGGCTGCCATCCCAGAGCACTGGGGGACATGGGCCTCCTGCTGTGTCCCTGGGAACTGGCACAGACAATGCCACTGAAGCCAGAGCAGGCAAGCTGAGTCCTGGGACTCCGAGGGTGCTCCTGCCAGGGGACTGTGTGGCCCCAGAGGGGCAGGAACTGCTGACAGGGGTTTCCAGTGCTGGAATGCAGGATGTTGCTGACACGGGGTTTATGGTGGGATGGGGACATCACTGACAGGTGTTTTGGGGGTGGGATGGCCCCTGCTCTACTCAAAGTCACTCTGTGCTCTGTTGTATCGTGCAACAGCCTGTCCCTGAGAGTGACCTGTGCACTCAGGGCCTGGAGCACCCTGCTAATAAAGGGCTGATGATAAAGGTGAGGAGACGGGGTCCCGTTTGGGAATCCAAGAGCTGTTTATTGACTGCATCATGGGTACAGCCTCCAATGTAGACCAGGGACAAGAGCCAGAATGGGCTCAAGGATCCAGAGTTATATGGCAGATAAAGGGAAGTTTCTGAGGGTCAGGGTCCAATAGGAATAGGGGGAAATGGTGCAGAGGGGTAAACAGGAACTGGGGGGACTAATGGGGTCACAGGGGTGGGGCAAAAATAACCCCTCAGTGTCCAATAGGAATAGGGAAAAGTGATGCAGAGAAACTGGGGGACTAATGGGGTCCCAGGGGTGGAACACTGCGGCAAAAATAACGGAGGGGGGTCCAAGGAAGGGAGAACATGCTAGGAGGTGTGCATAGATGTGAACAGGGGCTGAACAGAGTGACATAACTTGATAAATCAATGAAACAACAAAACCTAAGCAATATTAACATCTGGCTGCAAAGGCCCATGGCAGGAAGGTCATTCCCACCCTAATCTAAAGGGTATCTCTGGCAGGCCCCTGGGCCACCACAGTGCTCAGCTGGCACTTGGTGCTCGGCCACCACAGCTGGGCTGGCAGAAACTCGGGGTGGAGGGAGGCAGAAGGAGTGAGTGCCCCCAAACCAATGGGCTCAGTGAGGCACAAGCCCTTCATCACCCCTGCACTGGGGCACTCAGTGAGGGTCAGCCACGGCCACAGAGCTGAGGGGCACTGCCCAGCTGTGCCCAGAATTTGTCCCTTCTCACACCACTTCCATGAGAAAAGGAGGATTTTGACTCTTGCTGGGTTCTGCAGGAGCAGACAGTGGCAATGCTCGAGGTCTGGCCTCCGTGAGGGAGACAATGGTGCCTTGAAGGGGTCACTGGCCTGATGCTGGAAGAGCCTGACTGCAAGAGAGGAAGAACAGCTCAGCCTGAGCTCACTGACAGCCCAAGGATCTCACAGGTGTGCTTCAGGTGCTCTGGCTGCAGGGACTCCAGAGAATCTGTAAAAGTTCACGTGACATCCTTGGGGTCCATGACTGTTCTGGCCTTGGTCCACTTCTCTACACCTAAAATGAGCCAAGTATCTTCCTTAGTGGGGAAAAAATGCCCCAAAGAGCTGAACTGTGCCCAGTCTGAATGGGGCACAGTGCCCAGGTGTGGGGTGCCAGCAGAGTCAGGGCATGGGCAGCTTGGCCAGCCAAGGATGAAGTCAGGTTAGCTGAAGGATGAATAACTTAAACTTGCTCCTCAGTGAACCCCCAGGGACCCCAGCTCCCTCTGCAAAGGTCATGCAGGAGAGATGGTGGCACCAGTCCCCACATGAGGCTCAGGGAGCGATGACACTTGGCGAGGCTTGGGCAAAAAACACCCTGTGCCAGGGGCCAGGATGGGCAGCTTGGCAGTCCCCAACCTCCCCTGAACATCCTCCAACATCCCCCAAAAATCTCCAGCAACAGCCCGACATCCCCCAGCACTCACCTAACATGCCCCAGCATCCCACAGCATCCTCCAGACCCTTCCAACATGCCCCAGATTGCTGATCAAGGCATGAGCAGAGGCCAGGCAAGGCTTGGGGCAGGAGAGGAGTAGGCTGAGGTGTTCCCTCAGTGCCCACACGGATCGGAGGAGGGAGCCCTTGGAGCGCAGCTCCCGGCAGGTGCTGGCAGCCAGGTGCTCTGTGAGGAGCTGGAGCTATTTTTAGTTTCACTTCGTGGCCATTGCACAAGGGCCAGGCGTTGTCACGGAGCTGCCTGAAGACAACAGCAGAGTTCACTGGGGCAAGGTGACACTTCAGTGGCACAGGAGTGACCTCGGCCTGGCTCAGTAACCCACAGAATCACTGTCCAAGCTGCCTCTTCGAGATTCTCCTCTTCCTTCCCTCCCTCTTTCCAGAAGCTCCCAGCCAGTGAGGGTCCCTGGCTGTCACCAAGGTGGGGCCAGACAGCAGCCCCGGACACTATTTGGGAACAGCACATTTATCTTCTCCAGCCTGAATTCACACAGGGGTGAGACTGTTTCCTGGGAGATGAGTGTGTGCTTTGCAGATGTCTCCTGGGAGGTGCCTCACCAGAGTCCAAATATTCCACTGGGACCCAGGAGAGGTTTTTTCCTACATCCCCCCTTCCAGATATTTCATTCAACCCTCCGTGTTTTAGACAAGTGTGCATAAATATCACACACGACTGACATCCCCCCACTCTGTGGCCCACAGGGACACCCCCCCAGTAACACATTCCAAGTGCTCTGATGGAAGAGGGACACGGGTCAGGAGCGTTCCAGAGCCTGCACTGCACACACCAACTGACTGCCCCATTCTGAGGCTCTGCAAAGCTGTTCCTCTGGGTCAGGACAGCCCTGCTGTAGCCAAGGGCAGATGTAAAACCACCTGGGAATCTGTTTCACTCCATGCCCCCACATCCATGTACCCCCACGGCTCCCCAGCTGCCGGGGGTGGTGGAACAGGGACACATCCGATCACATTGGTGGGGAGGATAATGAGGGTTCCAGCACCAAAACACCAGGGTGAGTGGGTGGGCACAGTTGGGACTCTCTGATGAGTTTCTGAGTCTCTCCTTGCCTCTGCAGGATGTCCCTGTGCTCTCCTGCTCCAGCATCTCCCTCGTGGAGGAGCCCAGTGGGGTGAGCTGTGCGTGGTCTCTCTGCCACTGCTCACTGACTTGGGAATTTCTGGGGGAAAGGAGAATTTCTCCCTGCCATTTGATCCAATCCCACCCCAGAAGAATGGCTGAGATGGAGAAACCTTGGAAGTCTGGGCAGCAGTAAGGTAGCAGTGCCTGCAAGTGTGATGCTCGTGCTGAGATGGGCAGTGGGATGGGCTGTGGGGTGGGCACATGGGGTGGGTCACCTGAGGGTATATGGGGCTGCCTGTGTGCAGGCTGAGGAGCATCTTTGCCAGGAGGTGACTTTGCCAGTAATGCTGTTTGCCTTAGGCTGGGAGGGCAGCAGGGACAAGCTGCCCTGTCCCCCAGGACCTGCACCTCCCATCACCTTGTCCCTGAGGCTCCTGTCCATGACCTCAGGCTCCTGTTCATGTGGCCATCATGTTACAGAGCATCCTCACACCGAGCTCTGGGGATTCCAGAGCCACCCAGCTCCTCTGCCCTTGGCAGGAGCAGGTCCATTGTCAGACCCTGACAGTGAGAGCAGACCCAGGGCTCTGCAGACCCTGCAGGGCTCAGGCTCTTACACCCCTGCTCTGTTAATGAAAACATCATTTTTTCTTAAATCAGAATCAATGTCAGAACCCCATGAGGCTTCAGCCAGCCTTCTGGACAGTTTTGGTGAGCTGCCAGGGCTGCCAGGAGCTCTCTGTGACAACACACAGCAGCAGCAGACCTGTCCTTGCAGAGGTGGCAGGGAACACTGCTCTAGACCCCCCCACCTGCTGCTACTGCGTGAGCCCCTCATCCCATGGCACCTCTCCTGCTGGAGAGAGTCAGGGCACGTGAGGCACAAACACCCAGTGGGAGGAGGAAAACGTTCCCTTTTGTTTCCAGCAAACAGTCCGGCTGCGGGAGCAAAGCAATAACCAGGCTGGTACACGCCTGTTTGCCCAGGAAAGGGGGGAGAGGGCAGGGAGGGGACACAGTAAACACAGACGGCTGGTGCAGCTAACCCAGAGCTCAGGCTGCTGCTGGAGGGTGGTGGGCACCGCTGAGGAGGCCCCCAGGGCTGCTGTCCCCCTTTGTCCTCAGGGACTATATTCCCCTGTGATTTTCTAGCCCTCCCACTGGGGCCTGAGGCCAGCCCAGTGTGTGTGCCAGCCCCTGTGTCACCGGGGCACAAAGCTGAGCCTGCCCCACTCACACCGGGGGCTCCCATCAGGGTCTCCATGGCACTGATCCTGCACCCTGCCAGGCTCCTCCACCAGGGTGATGATGGAACATGAGAGGGGAACACAGGGGCTTCCTGCAGAGGCAAGGAGGGAGTCAGAGAAACCCACCCACTCCAGCCCCAGTCTCTGTGTCACTGCTCCCTGTGGGGGAGCTGAGCAATGGAATTTGGGGGTTTGGGGAGTGAAGCACCCTCAGTGTTTGACCTGCACACCACGGTGCCAACCAGGAGCCAGGACAGGCTCTGGATCGGCAGTTTCTCCTCCCCTGCTCCCTGGAGATCACAAACAGCTGCTCCCATCTGGCCGTGCCACACTGCACTGAGCTCACTGAGCTCACTGCTGCCGCTGTGCTGGAGTGAACCCACAGCCGTGGCCTCCACGGCCTCCTGGGGGATCCCAGCTCTGCTCCATGAGTGGGTTTCCCAGGAGTCACTGGTGTAAGGCACAGGAACACTCAAACCCATTTTACAGCAGTAAAACCAAAATGACAGTGGGGTTTTCCTGCAGCCACAGCAAGAGGTGAGTTCCCAGGGCTGCCTGACAGGGAACAGCCCAGGGACATCCAGGCACTCTGTGGGTGGGTGTCAGGGGTGTGCAGGGAAGTGTTCTCAGCTCCGTGAGCAGGGGCTGCACTGCTCTCTGCATCGGGGCAGTCACATTGTTTTCCAAGAGGAACTGAAAAGCCACAGCAAATTCAGCTCAGGGCAGAGGCAGTATTTTCACATGGAATTAAACAAGCAATGGTGTCTGCAAGCAGCAAAAGGCCATTGGGAGAGGCCGTGAGCTCTCCCCCCTTTGGTGGACCCCCCCTTGGTGATTTATGTCTAAGTTCCCTGTAAATGTCAGGGAAAAGTCACAAATGCAAAAATGTGACTTGGAGCAAAACCACTCCTAAGTGCAGAAAATAAACCATCCTCAAGGCCGCTACTTTTCTTTTGGGATGAGTATTTGGTTTCTCCATTTGTGTCAATTCAGTCCTTCTGGCTCTAACAAGAAATCCTTCATCTTTCCCTGCTGCGAGTAAACCTCCTGTTGCTGCTGTGTCCCCACTCTGGCCATCACGCACTGTGCCCAGGGGCTCCAGTGCTGTGTGGAGCTTGGGCTTGGGTGAGAGCTGCTCAGGGGGTGTTGCAGCAGTTCCCCGAAGCCCTGGAGCCACCCCAGGGAAGGTGATGCCCTCGTTCCCCGTGTTCCTAGCACCACTCTCAGGGCGCTCTCAGTGAACCCCAGCAGCTCCTGCAGCCATGGGGGTCCAAGCCCTTCTGGCCACCGGGCACACTGAGGCTGCAGAGAAACACGGGAAGGCTCAGGGGGAGCTCTGAGAGCACAGTCTGGGCTGGGCCTGTGCGGCCGTTCAGCTGCTGTGAGCAGATCGGGTAACCTGTGGCTGTTCCCCACCTGCCGGCCGAGGCATCGGTGCTGGGGAGGCACCTGTGGGAAACAACCTGCTCCCAGAGCCGCGGAGCCCTCAGCCAGGCACAGCGCCGGTCCCAGCCACGCTCTGCCGAGATATTCCAGGGCTCTGAGCAAAAGTCAAGGTGATTTGTGCTTCCCAGGAACGCCGTCGTTTGTGTTTCCTGGGAACGCTGCGAGGAGGGGGAGGTTGTGTGTGGGCAGTCCGTGCTTTGTGCGCTCCTCAGGGCAAGGGACACCTCCCAAAGGCTGCGGGGCTGCACGGCTGGCCAGTGTCACAGCCCTCGGGAGGGGTCAGCCCAGCACGGAGCCAGGTGGGCCGGGAGCTTTGGGAGAGCTGAGGCGCATCCAGGGGCTCCGTGTGCACCGGCAGCCCTGCCCGCTGTGGCTGTCAGCTCCTCGGGGGTGGTGACCACGGGTGTCCCAGCTGCAGGGGTTCCATTCAGAGCCTCCAACCCATGTTCTTCGTCTCCCCAGTGGCCTCTTCCTGATGCCCCACAAGAGTTGACCCTCCCCATCCCAACCAGGCACTGCCCATCCTGCACCCACGGGCAGCACCCGACCACAGCAGCCAGGGCCTGATGCTGTGTGTGCTGAGTAACCCCAGAAATGTCTCTCCATCCTCTGCCATCCTCAGAGAGACTCCACAGAGCCTGGGCCACAGCTCAGCCCTTGTTGTGGGGCCGGGGCAGCACCAAGGGCTGGTAGCAGGGTGGGCAGGGGGGCCTGATGCTGATGCCCAGAGGTGCTGGGGGCCAGGAGTCCCTGCCCTCCCTGGGGGAGATCTGGGGGGGTCCTGCTTGTTTTGCACTGAGCTGGCAGGGCCAGGGTGTGGGGGCAGGATGCAGTTCCCTGGCTGCCCACAGCTCCAGGGGGAGTAGGGCACCACAGTGACATTTGTCAGCTGCCGTGGGCTTCCAGCCTGGGTGGGGACAAAGGTCACCGTGCAGAAATTTCATCTGCTTGCTGATGGAAAATTCCCTGCTTTGCACACATGCAAATGAGGGCTGGGAATCCTGTGGCCATGCTCCTGCCACTGCACTCCCTACTCCAAGCCCCAGCCAGGCTGGGGGTTTCCATACTGCCCCCACTAATGTCACCATCACACACAGTGGCTCCCCAAAACCTGTCCTTCCCCCTGGAGATGTCCTGGTCACAGGGCATGGCTGTGTCCCCAGGGCAGCTCTCACTGCCCACAGCCTGTCTGTGCACCTGGGGTGGGCTGTGTCCCTGCCCTGCCATACAGACCCCCCCATTCCACTGGGCCCTTGCTCTGGAGCCAGGGAAGCTTTGCTGAAGCCACATCCAGTCAGGCCCCAGGGACCAGGGGTGTCCCATGGAGGAGGTCACATCCCCACTGCTGTGCACAAGTGGCGAAAAAGGTTATGCCAGGGTCCTTGGAGGTAGGAGGCCATGGGAGGAGACAGGCTCTGCCTGTGTAAGTTTGGTAGCTGTGCCCACTGCAGGGCACTGCAGTGCTGGCACTGTGCTGATGCTGCATGGACTGGGGAGGCAGGAGCCCCCTGAGGTCCCAGAGCTGCACACCATCAGCACCATATGCTCTGAGGATATCTACAGACCAGGCTCAGGGAAGGGCAGAGGACAGGGAGAGAATATCCTAAACCTTTACCTAAAAAGGTTTCCATCCTGTTATCCCGTTTTCCAGGATACTGCCTGGGATGCTCGAAGGATGATGCAGGAAGGGAAAAACCTCCCGACTAAGCCTATTACCTTGCACACTCTCTGCACCTTGGGATGCCCACTTGACAGCCATGAGGACACGTCCACAGGTGGGCAAGATGTGCTCCACCAATGCTGGAGCTGCTCTACTCCAACATCCACAGTATCAGCACGGCCAGTCACAAGCACAGAGGTGCAAGTGGGATTCCTGAGGCTGTCAGCACCGTCCATCCCAGGCTCCAGGCCCTGCCACCTGCAGGACACAGCTGTTAGCCATGGCTGTGGCAGAAGAAGAGTCAGAGGGAGAGGATGGAGAAATCCCCAGGCTCCGTGGGCAGTTTTCCCCTCTCTCCAGTGACTCATTCCCACGGAGTGAATTGCTCAGCACTGGCTCTCTGACCCACACGGCCTTCAGCCAGCAACCCACAGAGGCCTGGAGCTCCTCAGTGCCACAGTGAGGCAGGGGCCAGCAGCTTGCCAGATATTCTCCCCTAGGTTCAGGTCAGAGGCTCCAGCTTAGAGCCCAAGCCAGTGGCCCTGAGTCACCAGGTGACGATATCCTGCTGGTATGCCTCAGGTGTGGCAGCACCATGGGTGATGTGAGGCAATGCAGCAGCAGCCTGGTGCTGATAGCACTCGTGACTGGAGGTGGGGGATGTCTCTCTGCTATTCACAGCTTTGGGCAGTTGCTGAGGAGCTCGTGAGACAGATCACTCGGCTGGCAGATGTCTGATGTCTGCCAGGATTTGGGCTCTTCTCCCCTGGGAGAAGCTACTGAGCTCCAAGGAAGCCTTCTCACCCCTCTGTCCCTGACAGTGTGGCCATGGGCATGGCCTGCTGCCTGCATATCCTGACCATCACACTGGGGCCTTTCCTGCCCACTCCACAGCCAGATGCACCACCCGGGAACAGAGCCAGCCCCGGGCACCACACCCTCTTCTGTGATAGGGCCTGAGGGAATGGCAGGAAGGTGGGCCAGGGAGGGTCAGGCTGGATATCAGGGAAAGGTTCTTCCCCAGAGGGTGCTGGGCACTGCCCAGATTCCCCAGGGAATGGGCACGGCCCCGAGGCTGCCAGAGCTCCAGGAGTGTTTGGACAACACTCCCAGGGGTGGTCAGGGTGGGATTATTGGGGTGTCTGTGCAGGGCCAGGAGTTGGACTCAGTGATCCTTGCAGGTCCCTTCCAACACAGGAGATTCCATGATTCTCTGATCCTGTAATGGAGCAGGGGTCCAGGGCTGGCTGCAAACCCAGCACACTCCTGGGGACTATTTGTTTGTGGGGCAGATGGTCCCTTGGTTCTACCAGGCTGTCTTAATGGTGGTCACAGAGGTGACCATGTCTTGCCCAGCCTGGCACATCTCTCTCTCCTGTCTGGGACACTCAGAATGCTGAAAAATTTCTCTGCTGTCCCTGTGCAGGAGCAATGCAGGGGCTGCCAGCAGGGAGCAAGGTCAGAGGGGGCAGCAGGAGAGCGGGATCCAAGCGGTGATACTCTGTGAGCATCATGTGACAAAGCTCGGGAGGATTTCCAGCACCTCAGGACCTGACATCCCTTTGTCTGTGGGGTGCTGAGTGAGCCCCAAAGAAGGGACAGGAGAGCACAGGGGCAGTGCTGAGCAGAGGCAGTGGGGCACAGCCAGGGTGCTCCTGCCCTACGTGCCTGTGCTCTGGTGAGCTCATGGCTGTGGATGTAGGAAACTCATGAAATGGAATATCTGGGCCATCTCCCCACTCCCAGTGTGCAGCAGGCTGGCAGATAAGATACCATGGGCAGGTATTTCAGTTAGTGCCGTGGCAGGCTCCAGGACCAGGGAAAGGACAGGCTGCCAGGCAGGTGGCAGTGCTGTCAGGCAGTGCAAGGACACTGCTTCCAGCCCAGAGTGCCAGCTCCACTCCTGCAACAGAAGATGATGCCAGCAGATACCCCACATCTTCCTCCTTTCCCAACACTTTGTCAGAAAAGACACCCAAAAGGAGAAAGAACAGCTAAAAAGCAGTAGCTCTGTCCGAGTCTTCTGGAAGGTGAAGAGAGCAATGTTTGGAGATGAAAGATCCTGCAATAATAATTGCTGAGGCGCCCAAAACCTTCCCCAAAACTGTTTTGTCACTGCCAGTTGAGAGAAGCCCATGCAGAGGAGACTTGACGTGGCAGCCCTGTCCTGTGCCTCAGCCTGGAGGCCCAGCCGTGCCCCTTGTGCAAACACCTCAGGGTGGGGGCAGCCGTAAGGATGACAGAGACCAGCAAGAAGTGTGAGAGACTGAGTCAGTTCCACTTAAAATAGAAATCCCCTGACATCAAGGTCTGGCTCTGAGTTTTGGTACGTGCTTGGAAGGAAGTCATTGCTCCTCCGGCACTTCTGCTCTGATCTTCACCAGCCTAATTTGATCAGTGCCATGGCCCCAGTTAGGAGGTCACCAGTTCACTGGGAACAATACCTGCTTTGAGGTAGAATTTCAGACACAAACAAACTGGAATTTGTATAGAGGTCTGCAATTTCTGCTGTCCAACATGGCCTTTAGCCTACAGTATCTTTCTCGTCCCATCTCATCTCCTGTGCCACAGGCAGAGACACCTCTGGTCCCTCGTCCATGTTCAAGTTGGGGACCCATCTTCGGGTATCTCCTCCTCTGAGCTTTGTTGAAATGGACCAATTTGCTGAAATGACTTTTCTCTTTTCCCTATCACCATTTTCTCACTTTTCTTCTTGTCCAGTATTTGCAGATGCTGAAGTTTTCTCACCTCAGCCTGGAAGATGGAAGGACCCTTCTAATCCCACTGGTCTTTTCCCACTCAGTGATTGAGAAGTGACAAGGAGCATTAACTGCTGGGTGCCAGTCACTCAGTGTTCCTGTGATTTCCTTGGAGCGTGCTTTGGAGGGGTGCTGAGCCTGGCATATGCTGACAGAATCATGCTGATGGGTCACTGCTGAGGTCTCCTCCCACAGGAGCGAGGAACCCTGCAAGATGCATCTACTGTAGCTCCAAGTCTCCCATGATGGTACCCACACTTCTCCCTGCCCCTTTCCCTGATTCCAAACACCCTTCTGACCTTGACTGATTGAGTTCTGCCAACCTGCTGTGCCAGGAGGAGGGGCTGAGCCCTCCCGGGTGGCTGGGCAGGCGTGGGCAGTATCTGCAAACCCTGAGTCAGGCTGCAGGAATGCAGTCGGGATGGGGTGGCAGGGAAGGACAGCAAAAGGACAACAACATGACCCACGGTGCAGGGGATCTCCCAGTCTGTGGGTGATGTCTTTCCCTGCAGGTGACATGGCCACAATCCCTCATGCCCACACCTGCACCTTGCTGTGAGCACACGGCCCACCTCTGCTGGGGTACTGGTGTCCCCTGAGCAGCCCCTTTCCTGGGCAGCCACAGTTCCCTGCACTGGGGTGACACCTCAGGGATCTTCTCCTGGGTGAAGCCTGTCCAGCCATGGATCTGCAGGGTTTCAGCAGGGCCAGGGTGATCACCAGCACAGATCCCCTCTCAAGCCTTATTCTCCTCCTGCAGTGTTGGGAGTCACAATAAGTAGAGCCCTCCCCAGCTCTAGGGCACAGAAGGAATGCTGCCAGCCAGAGAGGAACCACAGCACAGAACTGTGGTTCTGGCTGCCTTCAGGAGCCCCCTCTCCATGGACCTCCATGTGTCTGGGCAGGACTGAGGAGTGCACAGCACCAGCCATCACTCTCTGCACACCATCCCCAGCTCGAGCGGCTCTGGCAGCTCTTTGCAGCTCTCTAGGATTTCACAGGGGCTCTGCCTTTGTGGAATCCAACCTTACTCTCCAAGAATGTGTTCCCAGCAGCTGCTGGAAGCAGCATCACCAGCGTGGCCAGCACACAGCAACTCCTCAGCCCACAGACCACTGCCCTGGGCTGAATGCACACAGACACCTCTGGCACCTCAGCCCCCCAGAACCAATGTAACAATGGGGGGCACACTGGGGCTTGTGCTTCCTCTGGGCTAGGCACATTACAGGATGTAAATTCCTTGGAGAAGGGGATGTCTATTAAAATACACTGCCTAAATCACTCACAAGGTGTATCTCCCAGTTTCACTCATCCTCACACTCACCTGCACAGGGTCTGACCAGGTGAGCAGGGCAGCACTGGGATGAGGGGTGCTGGTAGGTGGGTCCTTACAGTGGCTCATGGGTTCCTCTTTACTGGCTGCAGCAAACAGCTCTTTTCACACCCTTTAGGAATTGACCATTTCCAGGGAGCCCCTGATCCACCTTCCAGGAGCCTCAGGCTGGATTATTGTCTCCGTGTGGGTTTCCTTGCTGTGGTGCCTTTACAGGTGCTATGATGGTGTCAGGGGAGGAGGATGATGTGAGGGACATGTTTGCATCTTGCCATCCTTCCACTATCAAAGCACAGGTCTCCTGCTGGTGTTACCTACACCCCAGCCCTAATCAAAGTCCAGCCATCTGGGCTGATGCAAACAACAAGTTGCTCAGCATCTTCCTGCTCTTGACTGTGCCCTGTGCAAGCCATGCTCAAAATTTTCCTCTTTAGGGTTCCTTCAAACCCAGCCAGTCACACAGACACTTCCTTCATCCCAGTCTCAGTGTACATCTTAACATGACTCTACCTGCAGGACAACAAACCCTGGGCAAAATGTTCTTCTGATGACCACAAAAGATCTCTAGGACAGGAAAACCAGCAGCAATAGTTGTGTGCAAAAAGAGGGACACTATTAAAATTAGAAACTTAAAAAAGAAGGAAAATAAGAAATTAAAAATAGCAACCAGAAGAGTTCCTGAGCTGGAAGCAGCCTTGGAGTCCAACCACTGGCCCTGCAGAGGACACCCCAACAATCCTACCCTGTCCCTGAGAGTGTTGTACAAATCCTCCTGGAGCTCTGGCAGCCTTGGGGCTGTGACCTGAGGAGCCTGTTCAGTGCCCAATCACCCTCAGGGGGAAGAACCTTTCTCTAAAATCCAACCTAACCCTCCCCTGGCGCAGCTCCAGCCCTTCCCTGGGGTTCTGTCACTGTCACAGCAGAGATCAGAGCTGCCCCTCATGAGGAGCTGCAGCCCCAGTGGGGTCTGACCTCAGGCTCCAGGGTGAACAGATGAAATCCCCACTCAGCCACTCTTCATGTGGCCCCTCCAGACCTTGCACCATCCCCATAGCCCTCCTCTGGCTATTCTCTAACAGCTTTATCTCTTGCCTTTATAACGTGCTGGATGTTGTGTAAATATGATCCTGGAGGCAGAAAGCAAACCTGCGTGTCTGTTCATAGAGGTTTTAGCAGTGTTAGAGCAAATGTTTGTGAAAAGCAAGCGTGGGAGTTGGTTGGAAGTAAAGTGATATCTTTGAATAAGCCATAACCGTGTCCAAACACAAGGAGGGTAAACCTGGGCAAGTGAAATGTGAAACCATGGTCAGGCAAGCCAAAATAGCATAACTTCCAAGCGTTTTCGTGAGTAGACAAAAGGTGGTTGCCTGCCAAAGAGGTTGAAGTCAGCAAACAACAGAGTACAACAGGAGCACTCATGAAAATGAGCTGTAAGGAGAAGTGAGATGAATCCCTCACATTGCTGTCCCTGCTGAGGCACTCAGGGGCTTCCCAGGCTGTGCTCATCCTGCACAGTGAAGAGGTTCAAGGAGGTCCCTCAGAACACATTAGTTTACATGAATGGAGAGAAAAATGTCAGGATCTTCACATGGAGAAATGTCTTCACGCAGAGGTTTGGGAACTCTCAGGTGGGGCTGCTGCCTAGCAGGGGATCCATGCCATGGGGCCTAGCAGTAAGTTGTGGTTAAGAGTCAGAATGATTTTGGCAGTGAAGTGCTTCCCAAAGACTGAGGCCGCTAGCTGGGTGTCTCAGGAATCCTTTCTGGAGCTGGTGCTGCTGGTGGCATTAGAAGCCCCAGAAGTCCTTACGGTGACACAGGATCAGCAGTTAGGTTGGTGCCTCAGCCAGAGCTCCTCAGGACACGCTGTGTGTGTGATGGAGCAGGAAAGGACTCTTCTGGTGCCACCAAGGGAGATTCAGGCGCAAGGGGGGAAAGAACACGAGCGGTGCCTCACACCCATCTCCCCTGACTTTGCCCAAGTGCCCGCTCCATGATCTGCTCCGTGGATGGAGCCCCTCCCTTCCACTGTTCTCCTATGGAACCCCAGATACTGTTCAAAGCTCTCAGACTGCAGCCAGGAATCATTTTCCCTTGTAATGTTTTGTTTTCTCAGGCTCTGGGGCTTGTTCTGAGACCACAGACTGGAGCAAGAAAAACTAGGAACTAACGCTTAAAACCTGCCCCAGGCCCTCCATGGCCAGCGGTGGCCATTCCCAGCAGACGATGATCACAAGGAAGGCCGCAGGGGCAGGCTCTGCCTCCTAAAGGTGTGATGTGAGTGCCAGGGCTGGACCCGAACAGAGCATGCACCGTTCTGCCCCACGGGAAACAGGGCAGGGACGGGGGCAGAGGCAGGGACCGCCCTCCTCTCTCACACCGCGGAGCACCTCAGGCTGTCCCAGCCACCATTGAGGCGCCCAGCAAGGAACCAATGAACCTCCAGCACCGATCTACGCAGCCAATCAACGCCCGGCATCCACCAAAAAAAAACGCTCAGGAGAGGCCCGGTAGCCAATCAGAGCTCTCCTATCGCTGCCACACCTGAGGGAGTGTCAGCTGTGCTCTGATTGGCTCTGTGAGACATCTTGTTCCGCGCTGCAGCCAATCAGAAGGGGTGGCGCTGCGGTGTTACTCGGGGTCAGGATTTCCAGCCGTGACGTCACCGCAGCTGAGGCGCGGTCGGGCCTGGGGGGGCCGGGCCGCTCCTCCCCAGCCCCGCTGGCTCTGGGCGCTCTGTGGCCCTGGACACGAGGGGCCGGGACACACGTGCCCAGAGGATGAGGCTGGGGGAACCTCTAGAGATCACCTAGTCCAGCAGCCCTGCTCAGAGCAGGGTCAGCCGTAGGAGGTTGCCCAGGGCCATGCCCAGATGGTGCCTCCACAGCTTCCCTGGGTAACCTCTTCCACGGTTCCCTCCTGCTGTGGGCATGGAGGGCTCTGTGACATGCAATGCCCTGGGCTGCCCCGGAGCAGAGAGTCCCTCCCTGCCCCAGGGATGGGTGATAAGCCCCTGTGCACCCCCGAGCTGAGTTGCCCCGTGTAGGTGTGAGGCAGAGCAGCACTGGCTGCCTTCTCCCAGAAGTTATAGGCTCCACACAGGATTGCCCCTGTCATGGGTCACAGGGTGGATGGGGTGCCATCACCTGCCATCATAGCTTGGAGAACCGAAGGATGGGGCAGAGGCTCTCTCAGTCCAGAATGGGGCTGCCAGTGAGAAGCACTCACCTGCAGCTGCTGGGGTGCAGGCTGGGCTGAATGAGGGCACGTCCTGTCCTGCTCCCCGAGCTGTGAAACTTCAGAAATTGCTTTGTTTATTGCAGAGCAGGACAGTATAGCAAAAGTAGCAGGTAGAGAAACCAGGAAAGGGTGGACTCTGCAGCTGAGGGACCTTGCTTTAGTTGTCATGGGGCTCTTCAGGAGGCCATGCTTGCCCCTGTATCCATGAATTGATGTATCACCAGGGTCTGGGATGGAAATTGGCAGAGACAGCACTATCTCCAAGGAGGTTATTCCTGGTTGCCATAGAAACCAGGGTTTTTTGGTGCCCCCTCTATCTCTCTTTAGTGTTGTAAGGATACAATAACTGGAATGAAACTTCATTTCAGACCCTGGAGATTGCCGAAGGGATGGGTATATCCCAGGAGTGTCATCTGCCAGAGATCACCAAGGGGCTGTGTAAGTTCCTGTCACCTCCGCACAGGTGATGAGAGGTGGTCAGGGAAGCGCTGGTCCTAAACGAGGAGCACTGCTATACAAGGACTAGGAGCAGAAGAGGCTGAGGTGTGTATCCCAGGGCTGAGGCCCCAGCCCCAGCCACCTGCTCCACAGCACCAGGAGCACGGGGTGAACACGACCCCGAGGAGGAGGAGCCGTGCCCTCCCCTGCCATGGGTGCTGCAGGGCAGTGGGGCCGGTGTGTGTGGCCATCGATGGTCACAGCACTGGACAGCCACACCGGAGCCTGTTCCTTCCCACCGGCCAGAGGGAGAGGCTGCAGACTGCAGTCACATGAGGAGCTGTCGCCTTGTTACTGATTTACTGCACGGGTGGCTCCTGAGTGTGCCGCGCAGCACCTTCCCCACCTCCCTGGATAGCCTCTGAATCCGGGAATGGGGACAGGAGTCTGATATCTGCCAGGCACTGCTGCAGCATGGGAGCTGCAGGTCAGACCCAGAGAGGAAGAGGATGGGCTGAATGCCCATTTGGGGACCCATTAGAGAATGAGCTGAGGCAAAATGTGCCATGCCCATGAGTGCACATGGCCTCCAGGCAGATATTCCTGGCATGGGGTGGGTGAAGACATTTCTCTTTCATGTGTGGGCCCTGCCCTCTCTGATGTTCCTGCTGTGGAGCTGGGGCAGCAAAGCAGTCAGGGTGAATGCTGGGGCACTGTTGGGGTGGAGCAAGTGCCTGGCAGGAGCTGGAGGACAGCAAGGATGGCTGAGCCCTCCCCAGGCAGCCAGAGAGCTGCCAGGCCGAGCCATGGCATTGCACAGCTGCCTCTCACCATCCATCCCCCCACAGCATGGTGATGCTGCAGGGGCCAGCTCAGCTGCCCACCTTGACCCAGCCACAGCTCCTGCCAGGCTGGGGACACCAGTTTTTGCCTGCGGTGCCAGGCCCTGCCAGCCTGAACCTTGATCAGTAACCAGGCAGTAAATATCCCAGGGACAATGCAATGACACAGGCTCCCTCTCAGCCGTTGGCACTGGGAACTGCCGTGAATCATGCCATGGAAACCGGCCAACAGAGAGGCCAGCAGGAGACAAGCCCACACGTGGTTTTCTCTAGAGGGCCCAGCCTCGCCCAGAGCCAAACTAGGTTAACTAGGAATGGTGTTTTGAGGTTAACTGCTGCACACAGGTCATCTGCTCAGCGTGACAAAGGGTCTGGGCTGGCCAGGTTCCAGCAGGATGCAGCGGGCAATGGCATCGCTGCAGTGCTCTGTGTCCAGTGTGGCAGGGATCAATATGGGCCTGCTGTTCTCCCCTGAAGGCTCCAGGACCTCTTGTCTGGAGTCTTCATGTGCCAGGCACTCCTGCCCATGACACAGCAGTTTCCAGTTGCAGCAGGAGCACTGATGACCATGGTGCTGAGTGTACATCCCTGGCAGTGCTGTGACAGCAAAAACCAAGTTAACCTAGAGCAGAAATCACGGACATGGGCCTGACATCCTCCTTCCCAGCCCCCTGTGGAAGGAAATGTCAGTGTTTCTGCTTCTGACCAGCATTTCCCATCTCAAGCTCCATGAGAAGCTAAACTGAAACAAAACACTTTTTGCATCTCTTACCCTTGACTTTCCTCTAGGGAAGTTTCTCAAAACAGCATGTTTAGCTCTAAAACTATCCATATAAAGGGACTTTCCCCTGACTCTGTGTCCTGCCCACACAGGACACGTATTCTGGCAGCTGGCAGAAGGTGGCCAGGTGGCTGGAGTGGCAGTCAGCAAACACTGTAAGGAATGCAGGGGAATTCTTGGCCCTCTCCCTGGGCTGACAGCATGTGGATATAACTGCTGTAATGTGCCACCACCTTCCCATGGTTTGGGACTGTGTTTTGGTGCACCCAGCAGTTTTTGGCTGCCCTGGGAGGACACTCCATGACCTCAGTTTGGGTTACTGCTGTCCCGTGGGCAGGGGCAGCGTGCCAGCAGCAGTGCTGGAGCAGAGGGCTGGCCAGAGGCTCCCTGCCCAGCTCCCCACCGTGAGCCCGCCAGACTGGGATGGGAGCAGGTCACTCCCCAGCTGTGCTGAGCCTGGCGAGCAGGTTCGGGGCTGAGGAGGATGGGCTGCGTGTCCTGGAAGGCAGCAGCCACCCAGGTGCTGGTAAACACATTACGAAAGGCTGGGCTGAGCCTCACCCCCCACACATCACAGCTGAGTCATCCCGCACTCCGGGCTGCTCCTCTTGCCGCCATCCTGCCCTCTCCTCTCCACCCCACAGTGCCACCAGCGCGGGTCCCCTCTCCTGCCAGGGGCTGGGGCCCAGATCCTCCTCAGCATGCCTGAAAATGGAAGTCACAACTTCTGCCTGCTTCAGTTTCCCCACCCGTGGCAGAAAGGCTCCCAGGTAGGAGGCAGCTGACTCAGTTTACCAGCGAGGGGCCTGACCCATCAGAGCCATCCTCCACAGGGCCGAGCACATCACACTCTACACCCAGTGGGGAGCACAGCATGACCAGGAGCCCTCAGCTTTCCAAGAGGAGTCTCAGAGCTGGAGGCAATTTCTGCGCCCTGCAAAGGTTTGGCAGTGCACCCCTTCCAAGTTCCATCAGGATGTGCAACCACAGCCAGCCACTGCTGCTGGGAGAGGGAAATGACTCTTACCCAAGCACACTGCAAATGCTTTCACAGCTTGGAAAAAAAAAAATATGCAGGCACTCTGCTTGCATGGAGAATTTGACTCTGCCTCTCTGAGCCAGCAGGAGCCTTCTCCCTGGCAGCAGTGTTCAGCTGGTCCCCCACTCCTTCACCACTGGGGCCCAGGCAGGACTGGTGCTGGGAGACTCTCAAGGCAATCTCTACACCTTGCAGGACCCCTGAGAAGAGCCAGCTGTGCCAATGTTCCATGAGGGAGGACTTCAGCTCCTTTCCACTTGTTTTGAAATAATGCAGTTGCCTGGCACAGAAACAAGTCCTTGTGTGGCAGCATGGCAGGATGGTGCTGGCACCCACCTGGTGCTGGCTGACCCAAGAACCTGGCACAGGGCACTGGGCTGGGAGTTCCCCAAAATTCCCAGCCTGGGCTGCTCCAGGAACCCAGCCTGTGCCTCTCCTTTAGCAGATGGGTGCTGGGAGCACAGCCATGGCTGGGGGGCCAAGACTATCCTCCCCTGGGCTGGTGGCTGCAGGGCCTGTGCTGGGGCCCAGCCCTGCCCGTGGCACATCAGCCCAGGTGCTGCACAGTGCGGGCTGCCCTCGCCAGCTTCATGGGGAAGGTGTGAGCAACTCTCTAAGGTAGTGTCGGGTCTCAGCCCTTGGCTCACCCCAGCACCTGGCAGGGCCAGGGGGATTTGTGCCATGTTAGGGGAGCAGGCTGGTGTGAGCTCATCCCTGTGTGCCTGGAGCTGGTCCAGGCACAGCCCACCAGCTTGGAGGGGTGGAGGTGGTGGGCAGGCTCAGCTCAGCTCCTGGGGCTGCCGAGCATTTCTGTCTCAGGCAGGTGAACCCCACAGTCACGTGCCCCTCTGCTTTACTGGTTTGCCTACCACAGGGATCTCCCCATCCTTTGGCTCTGCACGTGCTGCTGTGTATCACCCTGGGCACTTCCACCCACTGCTTCCTCCAGCATGGGGCTGCCCTGTGGCTGTGAGCAGCCTTGCTGAGCGTGAGCCATACCGCCCAGGACTGAAGAGAGCACCCATCAGCTTGGAAACCTGCTCCAGACTGGCTGCTGGTGCTGAAAAATGCCCTGGAGCAGGCTTCCTTCCTTAGCCACAAGATCTAAATCTGCCTCATCACCAAGCTGGGGTTTCCCTAAACTCCTTTCACTCCAGAGCTGGCAATACTGGAACAGTTGTAACACCTGAGGAGATGGAAATACAGTATATGTGCCAGACCTGTCTCCTCCAAGTGCTCTGGGCTCCTTGCCTGGCTTTCCCTGCTCACCTCCATGCCATGTCCCCAGCATTCAGCACTGTAGCAGAGCTCTGTCCCTCAGACCTGCATCCCCAGCACAGGTCAGCTCAGCTTGCCCTCAGGGATCAGTCACCTGGGTGCTTGGCATTAGGCACCTGTGAAATACCCACCAGTGACAGCTGTGCTCAGGCTGGCACAGCCTGGACCAGCCACCACCCGGCAGAGCCTCTTGGACTAAGGGCCAGTGGGCAGAACTCACAGCTGAGGAGAGTCCGGGCTAACAGATCTCCTGGGATCCACCTCTCCAGGGAATCCAGGGAACAAACAAAAATCTCCAGGCACCCCTGGGCAGCCCAGACTCCATCCTGCCCTTCTAGCTAACAAAGGACCTGGAGCACGGTGTGTGCTGGGTGCTGCCTGGGTGTAGCCCACCTTTAGTGTGCTCCAGAGGCACCTGCATGATCTCATGTGATGGTTCATGGTTGGTCTGCCCCTTTCCTTCTTTATGCCACTAGTAAATAATAATAATGCTGCTTGTGCTATGGGTGTGACACCCAGCACCTCTAAGAGCCATGGTGTTCGAGCTCTCTCTTCCAAACACAAGCTTTTCTGTTCTGAGGCACATCCCACCCGTGGTTTTGCCCCATCCTGTAGACCTCCTGCTCCACTGCAGTCTGTGCAGGTCTGTGAGGAGCTGGAGCTGCAGCAGAGAGACTGAGGGTGTCCAGACCACCCCCACACCCTGTGATGTCGGGGCTGTGGCTGGAGGGCTCTTGGGAGGATCGAGGCGTGAGCCTCTGGGTACTGTCAGGATAGGCAGGCTGACTCAGGGGGAAGAATCACTTCAGGCAGTCCCAGGGTGTCAGACTCTGCAGCTTGGGCTGCCCAAAGCAGGCAGACAGCAGGCTGGAGGATGCAGCAGAAGCTTGTAGTGTGGGTGTCTCAGTTTTGAGACAAATTTAAGAGGAGACACTCTGCAGTGAGTAGTCTCCTCTAAAGGGTGTCAACAATCCCCCTCCACCAAAAAATGAATGCTAATAGAGGAAAGTGAAAAAAAAAAAACCCAACAGTTTATTAACAACAGTGCCCACAAAGCAAGGAAGAAAAGGAAACAACTGCCAAACACTGAACTATCAGAATTCACTCCCTCCTCCCCCTCGCCCCCCAACAGGAGCAAAAACCCAAAAATGCCCAGAGAATGGGGCAAACACATAAACAAATACCCCTTCCCAACACCTGGTATGAGATGGCACTGGCTTTCATGCCGAGGGAAGTGGAGCTTCCACAGAGGAGTTCCAGCAGGAGGCAAAACCCTGGTGGCTCTCTGGTGTCCAGGGCAGACAGAGCAGCTGGGCTGGATTCTCTGGTGTGCCTTCTCTGCCCAGCTCAGCTCCCCAAGGCTTGGAACTGGAACAGGGTGGCCCACTTCCACCAGTCCCACTTCTCCAGCCCCCAACCAGCAGCTGTTCTGTTCACCTCAAGGCAGCTGGAAGATTGCTGCTGCAGCTTCTTCCCTCCCAGAGAAGGGAAAAGCTTTTTGCCTGGGCCAAAAAAAACCCAAGCAAGTCAAGCAAAACCAAACCACACTGCCATGAAAGTGCACCTGGGCAGTGAGGCTTCAAAAATGCCACCAAAACCCCCAACTTCCCCCCCTTCCCCAGCCCTGCACACATCTAGTCCCGAGCCTGAAAGATATAGCAACCGTTTTTGGGCACAAAGCAGAGGATCACGGAATAGACTATCATCATAAATCAGTCCAAGACAGTGGGTTAAGCAAGACCCACTGGCAGAGAGATGAGTGTTGTGACTTATGGAGTTCTTGCAATGAGAACTGATGGTGGAAGAGTAGGACTTGCAGCCCCTGATGTGACTCTCCTCTCCATGCACCCATCCTGCAGAGAGCACCCAGAGCCACAAGCACTTGAAAGCAGCCTGGGGACCCAGCTATATGCAGACTCTCACCTGCTGAGGCATCTACAACAAAGGCACACACATCTACCTCCATGCCAAAGTGGAAACACAGCACCTGCACCACCAGAAGAGCTTCCAGTCTGCTCTGACCTGGGCTCAGCTGAATCTCAGATTCCAGCAGAAAAGACACCTTCATCCTCCATGGATGTGAAATGTGGACTGGGAGGTTTGCAGTGAACCGGGAGTCACACAACTGGGGTTCATGTTGATTTTTCCCCAGGCTCCCTTCCTGGGGAAGGAATGTTCCAGGTTGGGGTGCAGAATGTGTCAGATCACCATGGCCTGAGCATGGGGTGAGTCCTTGCTGGGAGCAGCCAGTGGACAGCTGGCCAGGCTGCATCTGGGAGTGGGAGATGCTGCAGGGAACGTGGGGGACCTTTCAGCATCCTGGAGATAAGCAGGGATCCAGTCTGATCCCCCTGAACATTGTTTAGGGCAGACAAAGAGCTTCTGAGAGGCCCCCACCTGCAGTGGAGTCTATACATCACAACTTGCATTGTGACTTAGGACACAGCACAAGGAGGAATGGTTCAGACCCTGAGGGCAGGCTTACATTAGAGATCAGGGTGAAATTCTGCCCTGTGAGGGTGGGGAGGCCCTGGCACAGGGTGCCCAGCGAAGCTGTGGCTGCCCCTGGATCCCTGGGAGTGTCCAAGGCCAGGTTGGACGGGGCTTGGAGCTACCAGGGATAGTAGAAGGTGCCCCTGCCCATGGCAGGGAGGGTGGAATGAGATGATTTGTAAGGTCCCTTCCAGCCCAAACCATTCTATGACTCCTGTTTCTCTAAGGCAGCTGGGAGCATCTTTGTCTGAGAGGATGATGGAGGGAGGTACAGTCACAGTTCCAGAGGGGTGGGAGCAGAGTACAGGTGACAGAGTTCGAGGAGGGTGAGCTGGGCTTCACTTTGCTCATGGCTGGAAGGACCATGCAGAGGCAGCAAAGCCAAGTTTTGGCACCATGGAGGCTCTTGGCTCCTTGCCTAGTTGGGTGCCAGCACTGCCTACACCATGCTGGATCCTCAGGGTGCTGGAACTGGGTTTGGGGGCCAGTGGCACCCTTGGGAGAGCAGCACTCAGCCGGCCTTGCTGCTTGGAGAATAGGAAAGGGTTAGCAATGCTGGTGCCTGGTGATGCCTACGTCCAGGTATGTGAGGCATGTGTGGCACCAGCACACCTCAGCAGGGGAGAGACTCTCCTTGCCCTGGCTGGGTTGCCTGGAGACAGCTCTGCTCAAGCATAGTGGGGAGAGGGAGCAGGATGGGGGTCTGTGCCCCCACATCCCACACCCCACTGACAGAGAGGCTGACTGCTGGCTCCAGCTCTGGTCCCTGGGGAATTTATCTGTCAGAAAAGCAGATGTCCACAGTCCATTGCCCCTGCACAGCCAGGATTTGCTTTGCAAAACCAGGAGGTGACATGCAGTGCACAGAGAAACTGCATGCTGCTGGCTGTGATCCATGAATTGATCAGCCTGGCTCCTATTATCACCACCACAGATATCCACACCAGCTGCTGCCCAGGGTCTGTGCTCTGGCTTCAGAGCCCATTCCACAGTGCCCACCAAGCCTCCACGGGTACAGGAGAGGGTCCTGGCACTGGAGCCAGTTGCTGTGGGAACATGGCAGACTGTGGCTAACACTGCTGGCCTCCACATGGACAACTCATTTCATTCCTCCGGCTGGGAACAGCCATGCTCCAGCAGGTGTAGAGGGATGAAATCCTCACCCAAGCCTAGCCCAAGGGGGTCAGACTGGATCCAATGGGTGCCCCCAGTGCATGGGCCCAGAGCATCTGTGGGGACACCCTGTTCCCCACACCTTGAAGGTTACCCAGGCAAAATCTTACCTCGTACCCCAGCAAAAACTGTCCCAGGCAAGGGAACTGGCAGGACCGGTCCCCACGCCTGCAGCTGCTGCCAAACAATGCATTGTTTTGACAAAGGAAAAGCAAACCACAGCCTCCAGCAGCCCCAACCAAGCTGGGACCAGAAGGAGATGGGTACAGACTCCCAGGGAGCCTGATAGGAGAGGAAAGGGAGAGGAAGGTGTCACTGCAGATTCCCAGGCTGAGGAAAGCTGTGGAGCTGGAAAAGACCCAGGCAGACCACATCATCCAGGAAAATGCTGGGGTTTTTCAGATGCTGCTTTTTCAGTTCAGACAAAATCCCAAAGTGGGACAAGGGACAAGGGCGTGTTGAGGGGTTTCTCCTCTCCAAGTGCTTCTCTGTCCTTGCCTCATCCCCAGGTGACTTGACCAGCTTCCAGGTTCTGCAGCATGGCTCTCCCCAGCAAAGCCCATGGTGCCCTGAGAAATCCAGGCTTAGGGCTCCCTGCTACTGCCTGGGCACCAGCAGAGCACAGAGCCTGAGCGTGGGGCACTGAGGAGACCCAGGACAGTGCCTGGGGACCTGCTGTTTTGGGGGCTATGCCAGGAGCCCTCCAAACAGCACACAGGGGAGGTGCCCACCCTGCAGTGCCCTGGCTCAGGGACTGCCCAGGAGCCCTGACATTTCCTGCTCCCTGCCCTGAGGTGTTGGGTCCACTGCACTGGGAGGCACAGCAATGCCCCATGTGCAAATTTCCTGTGTGACCCATCCCAGAGGCTGGACTTTGGGTTTGCCACTGGGGCTGGGGATGTGCAGGGCTTTTCCCCAGGGGAGCAGGAAGGTTTTGGGGCCATGCTGGGGAATAAAGGCCCTTTCACAGGGCTGCGCATTGGGTAAATTTAACCTCCTGGCACTAAGAGCCTCCCATTTCCCACTGGTAATGAGGATGCTGAGCTGGGTGGGCTCTCGTGCTGCTGTCCCTCACCCACCCAGAGAAGGAGTCGAGGCAGACAGAGCTTGTGCAGCAGCACATCCTCCTGCACACCAGCCCAATCCACACAGGGATAGACCAGCACACAGGCCAGTATAAAGACTTCATTGTTCCCAGATGGAAATGATCATCCTGGTGACCTGGAAATACAGAGAAGCTCTGTCAGCAAAGCTATAGGGTTTCAAAAGCTGAGATCAAAGGGCCCTCCGGGTCAGACTCTGCAGGCCCTCACAGACACCTGTAATAAAGGCACCTCCTTCTAATTATTCCCATTTTGCCTGCCAGAGTCACCAGGGCCGTGGGGCTCGTCTCTCACTCGTGGAGCAGCAGGGGGGACAGGGACATGGCGGGAACAAAGGATCTTGTGTGGGGATGGGCGAGTGCAGGGAGCTTGGGCAGAGCAGCATTTGGTCCCCTCTGCCTCTGTGAGTCCCAGCCATGCCTCTTGCCCTCTCCCACCTCACACCACCCTGGCTGGGCAGTTCCTGCTGCTCCAGCACATCCCAGTGATGTCCCCCTGCCCCTCTGCACGGCTGGGCACACAGGAGGCAGCCGGCCCCGCTCTGGACTGGTGCCACTGGGGACCTGACCTTTCCCAGCACAACCTGGCAGCACCAGCACCGTGCAGTGGGAACCTGCTCCACACCCTCTGCCAGACCCTGGAATCTCTCCCACAGCAGTTCTGCAGAGTGCTTTCCCCAGCCTCTTATCTCCTGGACTTCAGACCCCACCGTGGGACAGATAATGTATCTGCAGACACACCTCAAGCACACAGCGATCAGCCTGTGAATGCTGGATTTCTCTCTGCTCTGAACTGGCAGAGGTGGTCCTGGAAATGCCAGGGCATTGTTTTGTGCAGCCCTGGCCAAATTCCTTTGGCCCGGGTCAGGGTGGCTCCTAACACAGCAGGGACACTGTGGCCCCTCTACCAAAACATGTGGGGCAGATGGGGGGAGGTGAGAAGTTATTTTGGGTACCCTTTTCAGAGGTGTAGAAATGGCTCCCAGAGTGCAGGGGCAGGAACCCTCCTGTGCAGCCCCAGCAGAGAGCAAGGCCTGCTGTGGCACATGTGAGATGAGCAGGCTCTGTTCGCAGCAGGTCAGGCTCAGCCGGTGCTGGGAGGGAAACTAGGGCTGTCCCTGACCTCAGATGTCACAGGAGAAAATTAGCACAGCAAACGGCTATGCTAATTAGAGGAGGAGGAGGTGACATATTGTTCAGAGTCTCCTGAGGCCAAGGGTCAGCCAGGTCCTGGCCTGGCACGGGGTCAGCTCTGGCCATGGGCTGCAGGGCTCCCAAGGAGCCAGATGTGCAAGGTCCTGCCATGTCTCTTTTTGGTTCCGATGGGCCCCTTGTCTGTCCCAGGTGCTGCTGGTTTGAACCTGGCTTGTCCTTCCTCAGCAGCACTGGAAAGATGCTTCTCCTCCTCCCTTCACTCCCTCCACCAGGGCAGCCAAAGGGAGCTGAGAGTGGAGGGGGATGTGGCTGCAGAGGTGACAGTAGCAGAGGACATGCCTGGGGCTTAGAGAGGAGCAACAGGCACTGCATGTGGGGTGGGGGACACTGCTGATGGTGCAAGGGTCACTGACCTGTCCAGGCTCTGCTCCTCAGGATGGCACAACAATGGCAAATTTAGTGTGATGGCATTAACCACCCTCCTGCTGGGCACTGTCTGTGTCCTCAGGAAGCACCAAGCTCTCTGTTCTGGGGAGATTGGGCTGCCTGGTTCACGTGGCACAGTTTAAATCTGCACACTGTGGAAGCAGTCTGGGGGGACAGGGGGACAGTGCTGGGGCTGTGGCAGCCAGAGCCCCTGGGCAGGGGGTCCCACACCACTGACAGAGGTGAGGGGCTGTTGGGGCCCTGGGGTGCCATCAGCTTTGGCTGTGCCCTGGAAACCCCCAAAGAGCCCTCACCATGGCCAGTGACTGCAGGACTGGGGCAGCCTCTGTTTGCCCTGGTTTCTGCTCCTCCCAGCACCGCCGTGTTTGCCTTCACACGGCACCCCGTGCTGAGCAAACAGCACATGGGGACAGCCAGCAGCTGGCAGGGAGGGACAGCCCGGGCTGTGTCCCCAGGCCTGCCTCCCCTGCTCCCCCCACAGCAGGCTTTGCAGTAAAAACACAGATCCAGTTTGAGCTGGGGAGCTGCAGGCTGGGGGACACTGGCAAGCCACAACTGCCAGAGCAGAAGGGTTGTTGCAGGCCACAGGAGGGATTCACCAGCTTGCTTTCAGGGGTGAACAGGCCTGTGGGATCCTGCAGATGCTTTCAAACCCATATGATGGTTGAGAGGATAACACAGGAATTTCTACATGGGAAAGGCAACTTGCCCTGGCTGAGTGGATGCTGGAGGCAAGGATATACCTGGGTCTGAACAAGTCTAGCCATGACACCTGAGCCTGACCCTCCTCTGTGCCATCCTTGTCCCGTGGTCTCAGCCATGACAGAGCACTGAACTCTGCTTTCTGCTCTTGGGGTTTGTTATCTCATGTTTGGTGGCTGCAGATTTATGGAGCTAATGAGTGGGGAGAGCTCAAGCACCCCAGTGACTTGTCAGGCTTCTCCCAGGCAAGTGGGCACTGGGAAACTGCACTGATAAATCAGATGGGCTGGTCTGAACTGATTTCTCCTTGTTCAGAAGGAGAACACAGAGACATCTACAAACCAGTCTGCTGACAGAGCAAAACCTCTCCAGACTCAGTCTGCGATGAATTCAAAGCAGGAGAGTTATCCAGTGGTTGATGCAGGTGTCTTTTTTCAGCAGAAATGGAACAGTTGATATGCTCATTTCTGTCCCTTGTGAGCTCTGAAGCCAAACTGGAAGAAAGCCCGTGCTATACAAGCAAAAGAACAAACAGCCCAGCTCTGTGCTTGGAGAGTGGCCCACAGTGTTACATGGGCTCACCAGCTCCATGTAGGACAGGCCTCAATTGACAGAGTTTGTTACAAGCATTGCCCAGGTGTCCTGTGTGGTCATTGCCCTCCTGTGGCCATTCCCAGGCCAGCCAAGTACAGTTCTGTGTGTGTGGAGATGGATGGAGGTGGTGCAGGCTGGTCTGGCCACCCCATCACCAGCATCAGCTGTGCTCAGAGAAGCAGCTGCAGTAGGTCATGGTGCTCCTACATCTCCACTCACCCCCAGATTTGCTGGACCTCATCCTAAAGCTGTGCTGGCCATCAGCTTCTCCTGGTGATGAGCTTAAATCCCACCTGCTGCCACTGCACCTGCCCCAGCCTCGCTAGACATGAGCCCATGATGGTCTGCTCTTGGGAGACCACCAGCCACGCTGCAGCAGGACTGATGGGCATGACCCAGGCACTCACACCATCACTGCTGGTCATCATCCCACAGGACACCAAAGGCTGGAGAGTTGGGTGTCCCCAGAAGTGCACATTCCCCTCTGCAGGTCACCGGCACTGAAGAATTGAGCACACACTGCTGGAACACCTCAGGCTTCCTGAGGTGCTGACCCAGGGTTACCATACCTCCTGCAGGGAGTCACCCCTGTGGCCGTGATCACCACGGGGCCAAGGGGGTGAGACTCCAGCAGGAACCGCCCCAAGGAGCTGCCAATGCTCCTTGATGCAGGAGAGGCAGGACCACTGGGCCATCTCTGCTGATAGGAAAGAAGATGCCCAGGTGTACCAGGCACAGGGGGGCCAAGGTGGCACTGTGGTGAGTGAGATAACACTGATGGAGGATAAATATGAACATTTCAGCAGCTTCCCTTCACAGCCCAAGGCTGCAGAGTTCCCTCCAGCACACCTACCCAGCTTCTCCCCTGGCCTGCCCCCCAAAACTCACAGACCCTCCTCTGTGCAGGCAAGTGAGCTGCACCTTGGGAGGGGTTTGGCCAGCTGAGCTCATGCCATGGAGAACTCTGCTGCTGCCAGGCTCTGGGAGTGAAGTCTCATGGCAGCCAAGACCTACAGTTTGGGTAGACATGAAGCTCCTCTGTCCACAGGACAGCCCAAAATTGATCAAGACCATTCCTTTTCCTAACTGCAACCTCACTAAGTTTGGGCCCTGATCATCCCTGCCCCCAGTCCCAGCAGCAGAGGGGTTCTGGAGGACGTGGCATCAGGTGTCACAGCAGCCATTCTGCAGCAGCCTGGTGGCATCTTCACTGTGGTTGTAAGCCAAAGGCAGGGAGGAGCCGCCTGCTGTGGGTGCAGCACTCCATGGGCTGCTCCAGGTGTGGGATGAGCTTGTTTCAGGGCTGGAGCAGATCCAGACAAGCCCTGAAGGGCTGGATGTGGTGTTTGCCTCAAGTCCCAGTCACAGGACAGCACTGGAGGGGTCCTGGAGAAGGCCTTTTGCTGTCCTTTCCTTCCTGCCTCAGTGTCCCCTTTCCCCAAAAGCCTGCAGCAGCACTGGGGCGGGCTCTGCACTGGCACTGAGTGGTATCTGGGTACTCTGGGCCTTTCCCACCCTCCAGGACACCCAGCTCTGGGTGCTGGGGCTTGACTGTGGGGAGGCACGGCTGCCTGCACCCCGAGGTGCCGTGTTCTCCTTCCAAACAAGCTGTAAGCATCCACCTCCATAAATAAATCAATCAGTCCCAGGAGCACGGCGCCCGCCTGCTCCCGGCCATGACAAAGAGGCCACTGTGTGCAGGCAGCTGTGCCTCCAGCGCTGTCAGGGCTCCGGCAGAGTCCGGGCACGGGCTGCTCTCCGGGCAGCCGCGGCAGAGGCGCAGCCCGGCCCGGGGACAGCCCTCGGGCTCTCGGGGCGCTGGGGAGGAGCAGCTCCCGCGCTGGGACGGAGGTGGGGAATTTCCACGGCAGCGGAGCCCAGCCCAGCCCTCGGAAAATCCAGTGACACGGGAGCCGCGGTGCCAGCCCGAGGTCGGCAGCGGGGACAGGCTGGGGACAGGCTGGGGACAGGCTGGGGACAGGCTGGGGACAGCCGTGCCCTGGGGACAGGACAGGCTCCAGAGCCCACGGCGTGTGGGGCAGCACCGGGCAATGCCCCATATGAACTGCCGTGGTACCAGGCAGACAGGAGCAAAGTCCAGGGGGTCCTACAGCCCTTCCCCTCCCTGACAGCTCTTCCTTTCTCTGGGAGAGGGGGCAAGGTGCTGCCTTTATCCCAGTGGATATCTCAGCCGGTCCTGCATTAAAAGGAGTAAGAGCTCTGCCGGACTTGCTGAGCCCCTGCTCTGGTGCCCAGGGGCTGCACAGCTTTGTGTCAGAGGGCAGGGGCAGAGCGGGCCCGCAGGCTGGGGGACAGGAGGGCTTTCTCTGGGGTCTCCACTGGCACATTCAGTGTTGTGGGGATTTTTCTGTGAGCAACAGGTCTGAAGGCAAATTAGTTTCAGGACCAGCACATGTCTGAAAAGAGACAGAGCTCCCCAGAGTCTGCAGCCCCACAGGATTCCACTCCTGGGGCACAGAGCCACCCCTGCACCCTAAAGGCCCTCTGCAGCTGAGGGAACCCCCCGAGGGGCTGAAGAAGCAGAGCTGTGTCAAGGCTTGCACATCCCTCTTCTGGGAAACCACCAGTTCAGGCTGCTGAGGTGTCTTTGGGTCTCCCCAGGCTGTGCCCTGATGTCCCTGCCTGCAGTGTCTGGGATGGAAGGTGGGATGGCAGCCACCACGGGACTGCAGTGAGAGCAGGGAGGGCAGGGGCAGGAGCACCAGAACATCCAGCCCTGGCTTTGGCCTCTGCATCAAGGAACAGGTAAATAGTGTTGGAGTCACCATGGCTAAACTGAACTAAAAGCCTGGCCACGCTCAGCAGCCCTGGGAGACCCGGCAGGATTGCAGCAGCTGCCCTGGAGATCTGGATGGGTGCCAGGAACCACCCTGGCTTCCCACATCTCCACCGGGAGTCCAGCCAGCTGGTCACGAACCCAGATCCTTGTGCCCAGTGCTGGGGGAGGTGCACAGGAATGCAGCTCCAGCTGTTACAGACCCACCAGGCACTTGGCTGGGGGAATCCTCAGTCCCTCACCTTGGTTTTGCATGAGTTGGTGCTGTGCTTTATTTGTCCCAGGGGAGAGTTTCCTCGCGTCCTTCCATCCACTCCCTGAGCCCCGCTGCACCTCTGCTCTCCTGGGGTGACCTAGATGAGGAGTCACGGTTCAGCATGGGCGCTGGCACCACCTGCGCTTGCCCTTGATGTTGCTCATGACCCCAGGAGTGTTTGCAGAATGAATGTCAGGGCGGTGCCGCACCCCGTCTGCCGTGGCATTCAGGGAGCTCCATGCGCGGGGGCCCTGCCCACACGTACACACCTCCCACAACGCAAACAGCCCCGGTCACACCACTCCGGGGGGGCTGCAGGGAGCTCCCCCCACCCAGCGGGTCAGGGAGGGACCCAGGGACCCGCTCTGGTGCTGGGTGCACTGGGCATTGTGCAGCTCAGCCGTGCCCCAGCTCTGCAGGTCTCCCAAACCCTCTCTCCTTCGCAGTGCTGACCTGCCCCCTGCACTGGGCTGGTGCCTGGGAGCTCCCTGGCTGCGGTCATCCCTCCTCAGGGCGTCCTTCTGCCTCCACACAGGGCAGGTGCCCTCAGCTCTGCTCTTCCCTCCACCCCCAGATCTTGGGCTGTGGGTGCAGCCCAGCCTCCAATAAGCCATCAGGAGTGGGGGACAGCTCTTCCAGCCATGCACAAAGGTCACAGAAAGAGAAGTGACTGCACAGTAGTGTCTCTTGTTATACTTAAACATGAAAAGAGAAAATTTCCAACCATCGTCAGGGCAGGGAGGAGCTGCAGCCATTTCCCAGGCCAGTGTCTGGAGCAAGGACCAGAGGCACTGTTGGGGCAATGTTTGACCTGTCCACTGTCAGAGTCCAGGGCATTCCTTTAGTTGCCCTGGAAGGTCACAGACCTTGGCAGAGAGGCCTGAGACCCGAGCAAGAGGGTTTGAAACCTGGACAGGGGTGTCTGTCCACGGGAGGTGCCTGGCACAGAGCCCAGGAAGACACAAGCTTTGATTTCAGTCCATGAAAAAAACTTCCAACACAGAGAGGAATTACAAGTCACAAAAGTGTGATAGACAGTGGTGTAGTTTATCACCAGGTAGAAAATTTTGTAGTTTTGAGGTTCTTAGAATGGGGAACAAGATGGAGAATTTAGGGTGGTACCTTGAGTCCTTCTCCTTGTCCCTTGGCATCCATTTTCTGCAGTGACGGTGGCACAAAGTAGTTTAAGGAGATTGGGTCAGAGCAGAGATGACCCCTTTAGTATAGGTAATAGGCATTGGCACAAAACTGTAAATTATACACACGTAATTATCTGTATAAGAGGTAGAGACCTCCCATCACAGAGGGAGTCTCCTATATCTGAGCTGCTATGAACATCTTGGCCAGGCACAGAGAAATTTGTGAGATGAGAAATAATAAACACGCGAGAAACCCAGAAAAAACAAAACCTGAAAGACTCCGATTCATTCTCCTGTCTGGCACAAAGCCTTCAGAGGGCAAAAGAGACTCTCCCGAACCACCACCTGAATTCTTGGGACAGAGAAACCAAACCCAAGAATCCACAAGAAGGGGGACTCTTGTAGTCCCCCAGCCCTTGGGAGCAGAGGTCCCTGTTGGCTCTTGCCCTGGGCTAGGAGTGGAGCCCCACCAGTCCCTTGCCAGTGTCCAGCTGTGTGCTGGTGACAGGGATGACCCAGGGACAGCGTGGGCTTGGCAGGTGGGGGAGCATCCTCCCCTCTCACAGTGCTCCCCCAGTACTCCTCTGTTTTCTGGTGACCTTGGCAGCAGCCAGATCTTTGTAGAGACCATATGAGGCACCAGGTTTCCAGCTCTGTGCTCTCCAAGACAAACCCTCTGTGTCAGCAGCCCTGACCCCCTCCAAGACCCCAACCTTCAGCCCAAGGGGTAGAGCAGGGAGGGACATGGATGGGGGGAAAGATGGGGCCAAGGATGGTGAGTGTGTGTGTGTGCAGGGTTGGGCTGTGCATGAGAGGAGGGTCTGTGTGTGTCTAGGGGGGGGATACGGTGCAGGGGAAGGGGGCACAGCACTCCAGCCTCCCCAAGGGCATGGGGGATCAGCATATAGGACTTGGGGGCTGTGGCATCTGCCAGCAGGAAAAGCAGTGGTGGGAGCAGAAGAGAAGGAGCAGTGATCTGTGAAGCATCACCAGGTCTCCAAGGTGCCCAGAGGGTCCAGTGCCCTGGGATGGCAGAGCTGAAGGGCTGCTTTGGCCGGTCCCTGTGCCTTGCAGGGTCGTGGCCTCTCCAAAAGGAGATTGCCCAGTTTGGTGGACAGGTGGCAAAGAAGAGCCTGGAGAGGGCAGGAGGGTGCTCCAGGGCTGTGAAATTGTCCTGGTCTGTCTGGGCACACTGAAGCTGCTGGTTCTCAGGCTGGGAATGTGACAGTGGGGGACACACTGACTGTTGAGGAGCCTCAGGCATGGAAGGAGGCTGTCATGCTGGAAACCCCTTCACAGGGGCGTTCTGTTGACCCCATGCAGGTCAGATCTCCTGACCTGACCCAAATATGACCCCTGCTGATCCCAACCCACCTGTTCCGGCTTTGATGATAATTATGCCCTGCAGACTGTTCAGTCTCTGTGCCACACCTTGTAGGCGGGGGCAAAGTCTGCTGCTCCCTCCAGTCGTGCCCTGTGGCTGTACCTCAGTGCCTGGCGCTGGCTCCCTTCTGAGCCCCCCTTTCCTGGAGCTCCTGTGGAGAGGGGAGGGGGCTGCACCCTGCCTGCCAGCCCAGCTCTCCTACCCCAACCTCTGCCCTCACCCTGTGCGTGCCCCGGGCCCTGCAGACCTTGAATAACCTGTTCCCCCTCCTCCTCTTGCTTCATGACAAAGCACCTGGCATGCAGTGCGGAGGGTAACCACAGCAGAATGAGCTCATCGCCGCCCCGGGGGCACTGTGGGACAGTCACGGGGTCATCGGAGCTGCAGCCCGTGGCCCTTTCCCCACCCAGCTTTCCCTGTGGCACTCCCCATGCTAGGTGCCTGTTTCCTCGGGAGAAATGGGAATTGCTGTTTGGGGACAAGGGGGGGGAACCAAGCTAAAGACTGCTGTAGGCTCTGCACTGAGATTCCCAACATGCTGTTGTAGGCCCAGGAGGAACAACTGGTCTCCCCAGAACCCTGTGCACCAGGAGTTCTGCACAGTGCCAAATCACCCCTTGCTGTGCTGCATCCTGAGCCCTCCTCACCTCCCTCAGTTGGCAGAAGTTTGCTTTGAACACTGGCCAGCGTGTCTGCCTCATGGAAACCTGATTGCTGCTTTCATCCCAGGGAGCTCCATCACCCTACCCCTGTGTTCTGGGACTCGTGTCATCCACACCCCACGGCCCCAGGGACACTCGGTGGCTTTTTCCTGGGCAAACTGAGATAGATACCAGTCAGCTGGGCAGGTGTGTGTGACCCACTGTGGTTGGCTTGCCAGAGCCCACCTACCTCTGCACCTGGGCAGCTGCATGGCACTCTCCCCCCTGCCCGGAGGAGAGAAGCACAGCCCAGACCTCAGCTTGGTTTGTGAGGGGGTTGAGATGTCTGCAGTGCCTTTGCAAGACCTCAAGCTGTTTGGCTTGTTTGGAAGTGGCTGGGCAAGATGCTGCTGGTTGTCACTCAGGGCTGGAGTGACCCAGCCAGATCCAGGAGGGTGTTTGTGACTCTCAGTTAAGGCTGAGGTGCTGGGAATGCTGGAGGTCTCTGACCCCAGGTGAGCCTGTCCCTGCAGCTCTGAGGCCATCAATCTGTGGGACTGAAACTAGGAAAATACACAGTGTGGGGTCACACAGCCCTTGGACACTGCCCAGCCATGCCCCAAAAGGGGGCCCTTACAGCCCCAGCTGGGGACACACTCAGGAGGGGGTGCCAGTGCAGGCAGGGTGCTGCCTGGCAGGTACAAGCCTGTCTTTGCCATCTCCTGATAAAATGACAGGGATGGACAAGAGTCCACCCAGGGTCTGCTTGCACCTTCACCAGGCAAGGCTGGGGATCAGCTCCTGACACCTGGGGGTTCTGCTGCCACAAAACAGGGAGCACTTACCCTGTATCATCAGGTGCCCTTCCCTGTTGCTTCCAGCTTGGCTGGATCAGGGCATGACACACCACCGTGATTCCTTGGTCCCATCAGCACCCCTCAGGGGTTTCTGCCCATCCCAAAGCCCTTCTCAATCCAGGGAGCTGGGAGCAAAGAGACAGGCTGGGGTGCGTATGGCTGGCTGAGGGTGAGGGGACACCTGGGCATCTTCTGTGGGTGATGGAGGTGGGATATGTGTGTGGCTTGGGCCATCACCATGTTGGGTGCAGCCTCCCTGAGGGAGTGTGTATGCCCATGGGTGAGTAACTATGTGTGAGTAACCCTGAGTGTGACTGCTGACCCCCCTGAGTATTGCAGTGTGTGTGTGTGTGTGTGTGTGTTTTCATATGTACAGCTCTAAACTGCTTCAGNAGCTCACACACTCTGCATGTACCTGTGTGCGTGGTGTCCATGTGTGACCATGTCTGTAACCCTCCCATTCTGCCTGGATCAGTCGTGTCTCTGTGTTTGGGAGTGTGTCCAGTGTCACACGCTCTGGATGTGCCCGTAACTGTGTGTCTGCAGGGTCTGACCCTCCGTGACTCCCTGCCTGTGGTCACAGTGGGGTGTGTGGGGGTAACAGGACATGGTGCAGGATCACAGAGTCACACAGGCACAGACTGTGGGAAGGCCTGGGGTGGAAGGGGCCTTGAGGGTCATCCTGTCCCACCCCCTGCCATGGGCAAGGACACCTTCCACTATCCCAGACTGAAGCCCCATCCAGCCTGGACTTGGACACTTCCAGGGATGGGGCAGCCACGGGTTCTCTGGGCACCCTGTGCCAGGGCTTCAGCACCCTCACAGGGAAGAATTTCTTCCTGATAGCTAATCTAAGTCTCTCCTTTTTCAGTTTAAAACTCTTCCCCCTTGTCCTGTCACTATCTCCCTGTGTAAAAATTGCTCACCCTCTTTTTTATAAGCCTCTTTTAGGGACTGGAAGGGGCTCTAAGGTCTCCCTGGAACTTTCCCCTTCCCAGGACAAACAACCCCAGCTCCCTTTCTCAGGATATCCTCACCCAGCAGTGCATCACCTCCTGGTTTCGCCCTGTGGTGGGGCAGAGCTGTCCCTGCAGGGTGGCACTGGGGCTGGGGGCACCACTCCTCCACTCCTGCAGCAGGTGATTCCTGGCAGGACCCCGGCAGGCTGGGACAGGCAGCGGGTGCCAGCCACTGCCCCCACCCTTGCTCTACCTGTCAGGCAGGTGGAGCTGGCCACCTGCCACCGCCTGCCACCGTCACTTCTGGGAAGGGAGGATGCAGGAGGGATGGGTCTGCACAAAGGCTGAGGAGCTGCCCTCGGATAAAGTGACCCTTGGGACCTGCTCCCTGGGAGGGCTGGGGAAGGGCTCCCAGTACCAGAGGCAGCCTCAGGGCTTCCCTGCATGTGCCCCGGGAGAGAGGACAGACAGTCAGCTCCTCCATGTGCCTATCTCCTCTCCTGCTGTGCTCAAAGAGCCCTGGAGGCACATGCCAGGGCACCCTCCCTCTTGGTCCTGTTGTTGGAGAAGGGTTTCCTGCACATGGACTCCACCAGCCTGTTGGGGTGGAGGAGGTGAAGGGCTTCTCCTCGGGTAATCCCCGAGGGATTCAGTGTCCACCTGCCCCTCTGGATCCTACACAGGACATCCTGGCTGCTGCCAGAAACAGACCTGGGCCCAGACACTTTGTGTGCATCCTGGGGGACCTGCTGCCTGCTCTGGCCTCACTCCTGACAAGGCCAGCACCTCAAATGCCACCAGCTGCAGCCCAGTGCCAGACAGAGCCAGGTCTTGCTGTGCTCAGCTGGGTACACTGGGAATGTGCCAGGAAGAAAACTGGGATAGGCACCTCCACACCTGGGAGTCTGTGCAGACCTCCCAATGGCACAAGCCACGCTGTGCCCACCGTGTCAGAGAGAGCCAAGGCTCTCATCCTCCAGGTGCTGGAATCATGCAGATCCCATGGGGAAAACACAACTGTCTCACCCCTCAGGACCTGCCCCCAGAGTCGCTGGGTTTTGCACCACCACTGTGGCCCAGGAACTGGGCTTCTTCTCAGTTCACCCTGCTGTGCACCCCCCAAACATGCCTTATGTAATGGCACTGGTGTTTGTGGCTCCCACAGAGAGTGCTCTGAAACTCGGCTCCTTTCAGAAAGGCCTGGAGCGATGAGATCTTGTCAGACCCACCCTTTGCCCAAGAGCAGGCTCAGGCCTGGACTTGCTCACCTGCAGTCCTGAAGGCAAAGGCTGGAGGAGCGCCAGCTCTCCAGGGAGCCTGAGGATCACACAGGAGCTGCCACACAATGGATCACACCTGGCAGGCACACAATGGCAGCCCCCTCGGCCAGCTGGATGCACCCCAGCTGAGACTGGCATCCGTGGCCTGGCCACTGTGGCCACAGGCACTTTGCCCTGGGGAGTGTTTGAGCAGCAGAGACCCCACCACCCCGGAGCTGAGTTCCCTGGATGAGGAAAGCCCAGGCAGGGGGATCTGCCCCCAGCCAGATCAGTGTGAAGTGATCTCTTCCAAGGTTTTGTGTTGGGATGACCAGGACTAGATACTCAGCTCTTCATCACGCTGGCTCACACCATCCTTTAGAGATGGAGGGGGCTCTGACAGCTCAGCCCCGGGCAGACCTTTGCCCCGGGGCTCTGGCAGGGAGCAGGGCTGACGCAAGAGACACGCAAACCTGTCTTGTGCTCAGCGGGTGTGCCCACAGCTCCCAGGGCAGCCCTGTCCTGCCCAACGGGCACGCTGGGCAGGATGGAAACCTCTGGTGTTTGTGGACGGTGACAGGAAAGGCTAAGGGATATGGAATTGTTCAGCCTGGAGAAGAGAAGGCTCTAGGGAGACCTTAGAGCCCCTTCCAATGCCTAAAGGGGCTCCAAGAGAGCTGAAGAGGGATTTTGGACAAGGGCCTGAAGTGCCAGGACAAGGCTTCCCACTGGCAGAGGGCAGGGATAGATGGGATGTTGGGAAGGAATTGTTCCCTGTGAGAGTGGGGAGGCCCTGGCACAGGGTGCCCAGAGCAGCTGTGGCTGCCCCATCCCTGGAAATGTTCAGTACCAGGTTGGATGGATCTTTGAGCAACCTGGGATAGTGAAAGGTGTCCCTGGCCATGGCAGGGGGTGGAACAAGATGATCTCTAAGTTCTCTTCCAACCCAACAGTTCTGTGATTCAGGGGCAGGCCAGCAGGGAAATACAGCAAACACCACAGCACAACACAGTGCATGGCACAGCAGACCAGATATTTTATTATACCTGTCTCCTCTCTCTGCTCACTGACCCTTGGAATCCTGCCAGGAAAACAGAGGAGGGTTGTGATGCTCCTGTCCATGGCCATGGTAGTGCTGACCTTCCTGGCCTGCCACAGAGGGGTGACACACTGACTGTGGTTGTTCCCATGTCCTCCCTGTGTGCCTTTGCACCATCTCTGGCCATCGGCAGCCTCCATGACATACCCAGTGCTGCAGGTCAGGAACCCCCAAGTCCTTTGTGGAGCCCCCAGAGAGAGACATTTCCCTTTCTGTTTAGGCTCAATGGACACAATGAAATGCTCAGCAAGGGGTTCCCCATGTCTCTGGCATTTCTGGCATCACTGCAAAGCAGCAGGATGGTAGCTCCTATACTTCAGTTCTCATCACTCCCTTGCATCTCCTCTCAGGCATTTCAGACACCACTGCTCCTCATCTTCCTTCTCCCCCCACCACAGCATTCCACTCTCCTTCTTCTCTGACTGCTCCTGTGCTGGGGAAGGTGTGGATCTGGGACAGCCTCGCTCACACACCTGGAGCAGGGCAGGGGAGGGCGGGTGCAGTGCCCTGGCCACACTGGCTTTCAGCATTCTGGCTTTTGAAGAGTAACTCTTGTTACTTAGTGCCTTGCTGAACTGGGGCCAGAATGTACCCAAAATGGTTTGGTGGGCTCAAACACCTTGATTTACTGTGTATGTTCTCAGTGAAAACTTAGAGATGAGAATGTTGCCATGACTGGGTGGGAAGGTGAGCAGTGAGTGAAGGAGATTGGGGCTCCTGGTGACCTCACCCTGAAATGGATCTACACAGACTGGAGGAAAGAAAACACCAGCTGGGAGCTGCAGCCTGTGAGTTCACACAGCTCTGTCCCCCATCACACAGCCACAGCATCTGCAGCTGCCCCATCCCCACGGGCTCTCACCCCCCAACCCCAGGCTCCAGTCTCAAGCCTCTCCAGAGCACAGGACCAGGCTCTCCAGGCTTTGAGCACCACACATCACGAGGGCTTGGCCAAGGCTTCTGGGCTTGTTTTCATGTGGTCTGCTCAGGAGAAAACAGAGAAGAGCTGCTGGTGCCTGACTGCCTGTGGGAAGGCAGGAGCTCTCAGGAGGCTCTGGTCACTGGAAGTGAAATGTCTGTGTGGTGGAAGCTGCAGCAGCCCTTGACAGCCTCTTTGGCATCTGCCAGCCCACCAGGGATGCCACGAGCTCGGCTGGGCCTTCAGTTTGTGCTTTCCCATTCCTGGGCTCCCCAGTCACTCTGCCCAGTGACTCCATTTCAAGCTGGTGGAGTGCCAGGCTTCATATCGTATTTGGTGGATAACAAAGGGCAGGGCTGGCCAGGAAACAAGAATGCAATGAACATTTCTTTTTCTTCCACAGTGAAACAGGTCTGCAATTCTTGGTGGCAGTGAGAGAGAGAGAGGGGAATGAAGGAAGCTGGGAGACATCCACCCAAGAAGATCCTTTCCAGGATGCCAGAAACCAAGGGCTGAACATGTATCCAAACCTGGGCAGTCTGAGAGCTGGTATTTTCTGTAGGAGCAGAAGCATCTGACCAGGAACAGGAGCTGGGGAGGATGCAGAGATGCAGCTTTGCCAAACTTATGTGAGAATAAACACAGTTTATTAAGTTTGGGCTGGAATCAGGTCATGTAATTGAAGTCCTAGAATGGTTTGTATTGGAAAGGATCTTAAAGACCATCCAGTTCCACCCCCCTGCTACAGCCAGGGACACCTTCCACTAGACCAGGTTGCTCCAAGCCTCATTCAGCCTGGCCTTGGACACTTTCAGGGATGGGGAAACCACAACAGTTTTGAGCAAACTGTTCCTGAAGTCTGTCCCTGAGGAGCAGGGACCAGCTGCCGTGGTCGGCAGGAGCTGGAGTGCAAGCACAGCTCTGGTCCCAGAGAGGCATCAAGCACAGCCCTGGGCCATGAGGCTGGGACAGTCCCTCCCCATGGCTGATAGGGCTGCAGGGAAAATGCCTGGGGCTGAATCACCAAGTGGGAAACCAGGAGCTGAGCATTTGGGAGCTTGGACCCTCCAGTCTCATCCTGCATGTACAAGCAGAGCATGTCCTGGTACAGTCCTGGGAGCTCTGGCTGGAAGTCAGGGATGGGTGGGATGCACAAGTTGAAATGCAGTGCTGAGCACAGGGAAGGGGGAAGATGGGCATGAACAGGCAGAGGCAGGTAGTGTGTCCCAGGGTATCAACAATTGATAGAGACACAGGAAGACTGATTCACTGATCAGGATTCATTTTTACTGTGATTTCTAACTGCTTATATACTATTCTAGGAAGGCTAGTAATTTTTTCCTACAATGATTAGGTCAAACATCACACAGACAAACTTATACACATTTTACATCACTTGCTTGCAGAAGTTTGATTCAGTCTTCTTTTCCTGTCCCGAGTCTTAATCCAATCTTCTTGTAATCTTCAAAGCTGTTTGTTCTTGCCAAGGCATCTTGTTTATCAAACTGACTATGCTAATTAAATGCACAGTACCATCTGTCCCATGTCTACCCCAGAGTGGCACTCTGCTTCCCCAGGGTGGTACCTCGTGCTCTGGGGGGGCTTTCCAATGTCCCTGGCTACCTGCTGCCTCTGGTCCCAGACAACTGCACCAGCTTCCCCATTCCTCCTGTGGGAACAGCCATTCTCTTGTTAAACAACCAAAGAGCTCAGGGTTGCCAGACAAGCTCTTGTCGGCAGGCAGCTGCCCTGGCCGAGGAGGCACCTCTGGCAGCTGCTGCTGGGGGGGATTATCAGAGAGACCATCGGGTTATGAGGCAGGGGGAGGGAGTTGTGGGAGCCCAGGAAACTGCCCCCAGGGAGCTGCCCCCAGGTAACTGCCCCCAGGTAACTGCCCCCAGGTAACTGCCCCCAGGGAGCTGCCCCCAGGGAGCTGCCCCCAGGTAACTGCCCCTACCCTGGGAAGCAGGAGAGCAGCCCAGGGGGCCTGCCCAGCCCTGGCCATGCCAGCCCAGCCCTGCAGCCAGGCTGGGTTGGAGCCTGCTGTGACAGCACCCTGCTGCAAACCCCTGGCAGTGCTGTCCTGCCCAGCTCCTGTGTGAGTCCCCTGGGTGACAGCTCTGCCCTCCACATCTGATCTGAGCAACTGCCCTCCCCTCTGCAATTCCACTTTGGGAAGTGCAGGCATGTAACAGCCCCATCCCTAACAGCATGGCCCCCCGACATTCACCTTTCTGCCCCCCCTAACACTCCATCCATGAGACCCCTCAGCAGTGGTTCCACCTGCTCCACACCCTTTTTTCCCATGCTGTGCAGCAATTCCCCTCCGCACTCCCCAAAGTGTGCATGGTTCCCATCATGGCTTCCCTGCTCTGCCATCCCTGAGCTCTGCCCTCGGCTGCAAAGGCAGAAGGGTAAGGAAGGGAGAAAGCCAACAGGGACTGCAGGGAGCTTGAAGGCAGTGGGAGCAGTGGGAACCAGAAGGATGGTCCCTGCCTCCCACTGGCTGTCCCCATCCCCACTGCATTCCCATCTACTCTGATCTGCTCCAGGATGGCCACACTCTGGCTTGGCTGGAAAATCAGGTCATGCAGTTGTGCTCAGGGGCAGTTCACGGTCTGGCATGTGGGATATTGGACACTTTCTTTCTGGTCCAGATGAAACCTCTCCCCTCATCCAATCTCTTTGCTCTCACTCAGCACATTTCAGCCACAACTCCTAGGGAAGCAGTGGCCAGGGCAAACTGTCCTCTTCCCTAAGTGGCACCAGGGCCGAGCAATGGCCCCTGTGTCCCTTTGGGAAGTCTTGAGGAAGATAAAACACACTTTAATTCTGAGACTTGAAGGGTGCCAAAGATATTTCCATGAGAACTGTGTGCCAGAAGCATGTTCAACTTGGGACCAACTGCTGGGAAAAGTCTCCCAACAGACCCCAGAGTAAAAGTGTGAAGGGAGGCTGTCTTGGAGGAAAATCCTCTTTTTTGTCAGTTCTTGTCATGGCTTGCCACAGCCATAAAATCCAGGCACCTCCAAAGAGAATTAAAAAATAAACAAATCATCTGGTTTTTTCTGCCTGCCAGTGTGCTGGGAGGCTCTGCTAGGGTGGCTCAGTATGGGCTTGGAGGTTGCAGTAGGGGTTACCCCACGTGTGTGCTGGTTGTGCACATATGTTGGTGTATGTGTGTGTGTTTCTCTGGCTTTGCTCTTTCTCCAGTCCTTCCTGGCTCTTCATCCCACTGACCCAGACAGGTTTCATGAGAGGCTGCAGGATCTCCCATCTGTGGCCACACACCCCTGCCGCCTCCTCCTCCCTCACAAGGCCCCCACACAGCTGGGGGACCTCAAGGGACAATGGGAAATGGCTTCACACTGACAGAGGGTGGGATTAGATTACATTTTAGGAGGGCATTTTTCCCTGTGAGGGAGGTGAGGCCCTGGCACAGGGTGCCCAGAGCAGCAGGGCAGCACAGGCTCCCCATCCCTGGAAATGTTCAGGGCCAGATTGGACAGGGCTTGGAGCAACCTGGGGCAGTGGAATGTGTCCCTGCCCGTGGCAGAGGGAGTGGATCATGGTGATCTATAAATTCCCTTCCAAACCATTTTCAGACTTTTCGACCCACAGACCCTGCCTCTGCCCAAGCCTCCTGCCTGGTGTGCCACCCTCTCAGCAATGGCAGCGGGGTGGCAGCCACTGGGGACACCAAGGGCACAGGAGGTGAGGCAGACAGGATCCCTGCTGCTGTTGGAGCTGGTTAAACATTGTCCCAGGCCAGTTAGGTAACACAAACTGCAGCGGGAAAGAAATGAAACTGCTTGAGCAAACAAGGCGCACTTGGCAGGGCACCAGCCTGCGTGACAAAGTGCTCCCCTCTCACTGCCAACCTGCTGGGGTTATCTATTTACGGAGAATAAACACCTCGCCCACAACCCCAAACTTGAGGGACAGCAGCCAGGAGCACAGCCAGCTCCTGCCAGACCCAGCCTGGATCTGGGCTTGCCCCGCTCCCCGTGCCTGCTCACAAACACCCTGATGGCCACCGGGCCCTGGCCTGGCCCCACAACCTGTGCCACTGTCCCTCCTGCCACCCCTCCAGCCCGCTCTCTGTAGGAGCTCCAGGAGGTCAGGGATGGACCTGGAGCACCCGCCACTCACTGAAGCCAGCAGACACCAGCCAGGAAAACCTGTTCCCTGGGGAGGGTTACGCAAGGAACATGATGGAGGTCTGGCTGCAGCCCAGACCATGGACTGGCTCCAGGTTCACACCCAGGGACTGGGACCTCTTCTTGTACTACAGGGCAGCCCTGATCTCCTCGTCCCAGTGTGTATCTGGGAGCAATACAACTCCAGCCCAGCATACTGCAAGGCAAGGAAAAGAGGTTTTCCATATGAGACCAGGCAGCCCGGGTGGACCAGCAGGGCAACTCCAAGTATAAACAGCAGTCAGACTCCCAAAAAAGAAGATGGGTCTGGCCCATGGGCACCTTCTGCCCCTGCAAAGCAGGTGGGTCATGCCCTTGATGTTGCTGCAGCATCTCTAGGAGGATGCTCAAGCCACCAACCTCACACTCAAGCTGAGGCCAGGCAGACTGGGAGCAATTCCAGCTGCTTCAGCCAGCACAGCTCACAGGGGACAGCCCAGATGGTCTGTTTGAGACCTTGCTTTGAAGGGTTTACTGCTCCCTTTTGCAGTGTGTCCCACTCCTGCAAGTGCTGGATGGGGGATGTTGAGCTGACATATCTCTGGCAGTAATGAAGGGCAGTAGGGAAACATGGGCAGATAGGACAGAGAGCGTGGTTTTAAATTAATAGAGGAGAGATTTAGATTAGATATTGGGAAAAAATTCTTCCCCATGGGTGTGGTGAGGCCCTGGCACAGGTTGCCCAGAGAAGCTGTGGCTGCCCCATCCCTGGAAGTGTTCAAGAACAGGCTGGACAGGGCTTACAGCAGCCTGGCCTAGTGGAAAGTGTCCCTGCCCATAGCAGGAGTGTGGAATCAGATGAGCTTTATGTTCCCTACCAGCCCAAACAGTTCTAGGACTCTGTGATTCTATGATAAATGGCTGGATCCTCCTGCCAAAAATGCATCTTGGGCTTTGCAAAGCACCTTTACTGTGTAGGCAGAAAAACCTCCCCTCACCCTCCTGCTGGTGGTGTGGCTTCTTTCCTTAGTCCCTCCAGGCAGTGGCTGAAACCACTCAGAAGGATGTGGAATAGCTTTTGCCTGGGCATCCCAGACCTGGTCCAGCTCCAAGCTCAGAGGACAGGTCCCAGGCCTTTTCTCTTTGGGGATGAGCAGGAACTGAGCAGTGCCCAGTGCCCTGTGTGCCCTCATTCAATGGGTCCTGGGCGCCAGCAGAAGGTCAGGGTGGCACCAAGATCCTCTGGAGGATCAGAGAGACTCAGTGTGAAATGCAGTGTGTGCCAGGCTGGAGCCCCTGCTGCTTGCCATGCTCATAGTAGAAACATAACAGAGAGCCTGCTTGGCCTCCAGCACCCTGAATTCCTTCTTGCCACCCCAAGATAGATCCTGTGGGTTGGAGGGATCACGTCAGCACCCCTGAGACAACCTCCTGGCCTCCTCACAGCTGGGCTGGATGGGAGAGGCAAGAAGGCATGGGGCAAGAAGGGGAACATGATGTGTTTGGGCTGCTCACTCTGCCACGTCATTGCAGTGCCCGCTCCTGAGATGTGGCCCTTGTGCCAGCCAGGTCTGGGCTAGAAGGCAGCCAGGCTGGAGGATGAGCAAGCATTAATCACACTGCAGTGCCTCTGCTGCTCCTTGGTATCCCCTCATGTCTCCCTGGGCAGAGGGAGGCTCAGGGTCCTCCCAGAGGCTGTGACTGGATATTGATGTGGAGGGTGTTGAGGGATACCCCTCCCCAGATCACCCAGGACTTTGCTTCCCCTCAGCCTGCGGCTGCTGCACTCCGGCTTGGAGCCGGTTCTCCAGGAAAGGCAAGTGAGTGCCAGGGATAGAATTCCAGAGGGTTCTCAGAAGGGACAAGGTTTGGGAGTGGGTGTAAGATGCCCCTCCATGGGTGGCTTTGAGCCCACCTCACTCTGAGGAAGACCCTGTGCCAGGATGACCAGGCAGGACGTGGTGGCAGATGAGGTTCATGCCATGGGACATCCCAAGTAACACGTGCCTGGTCCTCACCATGTGCTTAAGAAAAACAAGAAAAATTGCAGGTAGGTATAAAAACCCAACAGACCAACAATTTATTCATCTTATAGTCCCACTTGAAAAGGAGGAAACCACATGCACCTGGTGGGTGCCTGGCTGCATTGGCATCCCCCTCTGTGGCTGGCACAGCACCAGTCTGTGCCCTGTGACATCACTTCAGTCCAGCTGAGCATCAGCACCTGCCACCACACACCTGTGTGCCCCACAGCACACACTCTCACACAGGAACATCTTACTCATGAAAAAATATATCTGTACATTCACTCTGTGCTTTTTTTTTGGTTCTTACATAAATTAGAAGCTACTTCTGGGGAAAAGGCCTGTCTCTACACAGAGACCAGGCTGGAAATGCAGCATGGCCCTGCTGTCCCACGTCCTCTTCTCACTGAGGGCTTTCTGGGGCCGGGTGAAGCTCCACAGTGTTCCCATCTTCTCTCAGCAGGTGCCACACTGAGAAGCTGCTACACAAAGGGGGTCTCACCCAACCCACACGCAGTGAACAGGACAAGGGGCACCTTCAGCACGGTGTAAGCAGTGAGAGGGAAGAGCCCCCAGCTGGGACAAGCTCTGTTCAATCACAGGTGACACAGATGTGCTGCTCCTCTGCCCAGGCAGGAGGTGGGTGACAGCAGGAGACCTGCTGGGCTCTCACAGTGGGGCTTCAACTTCTCTTCCCCTTTGCATCTGTTCAGGCTTTGAAACAGCCACAGTTCCCACAGCTCCAACTGGAGGTACAAATCCAGCGAGGGAAGTCACAGTTTGCAATAACCTACTGGAGCCAAAAGACTGGCTCTGAACACCTCAGTGCTGGAAGTCACCCGCACACACGAGCGTGCCCATGCGAGGGTCAGAATTCCACACGCTGCATGGGGCAGCAGCTTCCAGATACAGCTGCAGGCAAAGTTTCCTGTCAAGAAGCCCAGCCCAGGGCTGGCCCTGAGGGGCTTATCAGACCATGGCTCATCCAGGACTCCTACAGCTCCTTGTTCCTGTTGAGCACCTCCTCTTCCTTCCAGCCGCTGGAGTTCTTTCCAAACTTGTACACCAGCCGTCGTCCATCAACTCTCTCCAAGATCTCTCGTTTGTAGTAGTATCTGTGGGAGACAGAGGTGGGATCAGGGCTCTGGATGTAGCCCCATACACTGAGGAGCTGCTGGAGGGCTCAGGCTGAGCCCCAGTGGGGCTGAGGGAGCTGTGGGGGGCAGGTCCCTCCCCGCACAGGGTAGGGCACTTACCGCATGGCTCTGCTGAGCTTCTCGTAGGTCATGCTGCTGTTTTTCTTCTTCTGGCCCCAGAGCTGAGCCACGGCTTCCGAGCGCAGGAACTTGAAGACCCCCTCCCGCCGGTCCTCCCACTTCATCAGCCCCTCGTTCAGCTCGGGGTGGATCAGGATGTCCCGGATGAACTCCCACAGGTGAGTACCTCTTGGGGCTGAAAGAGGAGATGGAGCTCCTTTAGGAGGGAAGCTCCTGCAGGTCCTTGGACCTTTGGATCACCCCAATCCCCCTGCCAAGGCCCCTCCTCCCACTCATTGAAGCCAAGAAGGGGAGGCAGTCCAGGCTGCTGGGCCAAAGGGCTCACGTACAGTGCTTGCTCTTGCGGTTCTCCAGGCAGTCTCTGCTCTCCTTGCTGAGTTTTCGGGGCCGTCCCCGTTTCCGCTTGCCATGTTTGCTGTCCCCTTTTTTGCTGCCTGAAAAGTGCTCTGTGCACACAGAAAGGGGCACACGTCAGGCTGGGCAGCACATGCTGGGGCTGCAGCCCCCTCCCTGTCCTCCTGGGGACCAGAAGCCTTTTCAGGCCCTGGTACCAGGGAAATATCCCTTGAGACTAAGGTCACCCCATTCCCTCCAGCCTCATTCCACCCTCATCCCTGACACTATGCTCAGAGTAGCATGCTGCTCCTTCCCCAGACCCTACTGCTTCCTTGCATTCCTGGTGTTTCCAGTATCATCACCAGCTGGGATCAATACCAAACAGTGATTTCTGTGCCCAGGATCCCTGGCTGCAGTCTTCACCCATCTGCCACCACCCAGCCCTTCCCACCAGGATCACCATTGCCCAGCTATCCCAGCCCTGCACATCACCCTGCTCAGTGGAGAGAAACAGAAGCAGAGCACTCAGGGAAACAGACCTTTCCCCCCTTCTCAGTGTGAGGATGGGTGTTCAGGTGTTGTCCCTAGATCACTGCCAGGTTGGAAGTGCAGAACTGCCTGGGAGCCAGCCCTCCCCTCCCAGCTCCTGTCTGGAAGCAACCAACTCACCATCAGGGAAGAGCTTTGATTCTGCAGGGTCGAGGTCGAGGTCACTTCCACCGGAGTCCTGAGAGTTGGGGCTGTGGGACATCACAGGCCCTGAGAGGCAAAGGATCAGGGCTCAGACCACGGAGCATCTGGAGGCTTTTCCCCCTCATTCCCACTGCTTCCCCTACCACCAGACTGCTGCAAGACCCAAACCCATCCTTGTCAAAACACTGACCTGAGACATCAGAGCTGCCTGGGGACATGGCACCCGGCAAGGTGAAGTCTGTGAAAGGGTTTGTGGGCTTTAAGTCCTCCAAGGAGTCCTTGGCACAGGGATTTCCCAGCTCTGGAAGGGGCAGAGAAGGGAAGAAGGGGTTAGCCTTCCTGCCACCAGTATGTGATCCCTGGGGAAAAGGCTTGGCCAGGGCCCCTCTCTTACCCAGGTGGCTGGTGTTCAGGAAGGTCTGGGAAGTCGCATCCTCTTTTTCCAGCAAATCAATGATCCAGTTCAGCTCATCAGAGGCTACAGAGGTGAAGGACTGGGATTAGCAATGCCTGTTCCATACGAAGGGGAATAGTGCATACTGGGAGCTGAGCCCAGCCATGCTCGGACTCTGGTCTGTGCCCCCACACCCTCCCACACAGCCTCTGCAGCGCCTGGGAAGGAGATCCTGGGCTAGGGGAGGGCTCTCAAACTCATCCCTCAAGCTGCCAGGCCTGCAGGTGAAGGAGCCCTGGCTGCACTCACTGATCTCGTGCAGGCGGTCGTAGAGCTCATCCCCCAGGGGCCCAAAGATGAGGCGCATCTGGTCCCGGCTGCAGTGGCACAGCGTGTGCCCGTCCATGTTGCAGCAGGAGAAGTCGATGGAGCTGGCGTCGTACTTGTTCTTCTCCACGTGGTAACTGATCCACTCCAGCACCTGCACCTTGGTCCAGAAGTACGGGAGCTCACTGAACCACTCCGGCTTGTCTGCAAGGGATGGAGAGCGGGGCTCAGGGCAGGGGGGCCACGCCAGCACCATGTGCCTCGTGTGGGCTGCTGGTGGCCACTGGACACCTGGTCTGGTCCAGTGGCAATCCTGCAGGACATGGCAGGCCCTGCACTTGAAGAGTTATGGAACTAAAGTGTCCTTAGTGCTCTGCAGACAGCAATGACCCCACACTCCCCTCAGTGCTGGTTTTGGTGCCATTTGTCCTGTTTGTGCTGCCATCCACCCTGCTCTGCTGGTGGGTTTCTCATGCCTCCCTGACACCATCACATGACAGTCCCCCATCAGCAGGACTGTACTTCTAAATTGCTCCTGGCAGCCTGTCCCCTGTGCTGTGCTGTGGGAGGAGGACAGTGATTCCCCCATCTCCTGTATAAATCAGATGTGCTCCCAGCAGCCATACCTTGTGCCACCCAGGGTGTCCTCCCACGGCCTCTCGGCCTTCCCCTGGGGAAACTGAGGCATGGTGGAAGCTGCTGACCTGTCCCAATGGGACAAGGACCTTGCAGTGCTCTTCCCAGACAGTGGCACTGCCTCACAACTGCCCCATGTGCCAACTCCCCAGTGCCACCACTGCCACTCCCCTGGTCCTACCTGTGCTCTGTGCTGGGGGCTGGCTGGCGGGGACGCTCAGCCCCAGGTTGCTGTCATCCCCCAGGTGTCCCAACATGTCCAAGGTTGGCTGCCCCTCATCTGGCTGGTACATGGCGCTGATGTAGTTCGAGAAGATGTTGCTGATCTCACAAGATCCTGCCATCGAGCTCTGTGCCGAGAGACGAACGGTGAGCCCCGGTCCCGTGGAGGCAGAGGGACCCAGACCCACAGCACCCGCAGCACCCCAGAGTCGGGCTGGGTGGGGTCGGGCTGTCCCTCCCTCCGCCCATCGTCACCTCTCAGGTCACTTCTGCAGAAATATGCACCCAGCACCTGCTGGTTGGGGCTGGGGCCTGACTCACCGCCTCCCCAGGGGCCAGCAGAGAGGGAGGCTGAGCCGGAGTGAACTGGGGACGTGGCGTCACCCTGCTTGTGAGGAGCCTGTTCCCAGCAGCCTGGCCTCACCCTGCCACCAGCCAGCAAGAGGTGACGGCAAGAAGGTGGCTGGCAGAGAACGGTGACACACAGCCCCTCCGTGGGTGGGAGGCCCGGGCACTCGGCCACTCCTGTGCCCCACGGCCGAGTCAAACAGAAGCAGAGCACTCAGGGTCTTACACAGCCTGACAGCCCCACTGCCGTGCCAGCAACTCCAGTCCTCTCAAGCAGTCGCAAAAAGCACATCCCGATCACTGCAGCCAGAGGGGACCAAGCCCCTGCCCGGCCCTCACAAAAGGCCAAATGGAGCCGCTGTCCCGCGGGCCCCCGCAGGGCCGGCAGCTGCGGCGGGAGAGCAGTCGTGGAGCGAGGAAAGGCCAAAGCGCATCCCCCGGCGAGAGAGAGCCAAGGTGCTCGGGGAGGAGAGCAAAGCAGCTGTCCTGGGCTCGGGGACGTCAGCAGGCCTCGGCAAAAAAAGCTTTGGTACCTTCTGTGGTGGCAACTCCAGGAGCGGCGGGTAATCCAGAGAGGAGCAGGGGAGATGGAGCCTGGCACGGCCACTAGCCACTGCTCATGGGCCCCGGGAGGCTGGTGCCGATGGGCAAGCCCTGCCCGTGTCTCTGCTTTTATAGCTTGGGCGGCGTAACAATCTGGCAGCCCGAGGGGAATTCCAGCCCCAAACGTTCATGCTCCCAGATCCAGGTGATTTGCATAATATGAACCACCGGGTCCCAGCCCTGCGCTGCCTTGCCGGGAAATCTGGGTTGGCCAGTTTAATCATTGTCAGAGCCCGTGCCCCACTGGTGCCCAGAGTTTCACCCACACCGGCTTCACGGGCTGTTCTCTTGCCAGGCTCATGTTTGTTTGCTCACAGCAGCAGGTTCACTCAGCTCCTGCAGCCAAAAACACCCATGGGGTCGGGCCGGGCCCTGGGGCCTGTAGATCCCTACTGGGGTTCGCCTGTGGCAGCACAGCCGGGACATTGCCCCAGGCACCCCTGGCCAGGTGGGCAGCCCACCTGGTGCCCCGGGTGGGTGCCCTGGCCATGCCTGGAGCACAGGCTTGGATTGCACAGGCACGGATTTCCCAGAGCAGGAAGAGGGTCTCAGTGACCAAGCAGGACAAATGCTGGGGACAGGGCTCAGGTGAGGACAGGGCTCAGGTGGGGATAGGGCTCAGGTGGAGACAGGTGGTCTTTGTGGGGGTAGAACAGAGACCAGGCAAGTGATGAGAATTGCTGCTCTGTCTGTCAGAACCGGGTCGATTTTTGCCTGGGGGAGGTCTGGGACAGGCTGCAGAGCTGTGACAGCCCATGCCCTGCCATGTCACACACGCCTGGCACCAGCAGGCATGCACAGTCACTGGGGACATGTGCCAAGGGACAAGGCAGGGTTGTAGGATGCATTTGGAGAAGTACTTTGGTGGCTCTTGCTCCTCTGGCCTTGGACAGGGGTACCTGGGGCCCTTTTGAGGTATATTCCTGCTGGGTTTAGCCCTGTGCTGGCAAGGGAGCCCCAGGCCAGTCCCAGCCAAAGCTGGGGCACCCCTTTGCCTGGTTCTGGTTCTTTGCCAAGCCAGCCACGTCCATGCCACATGCAGGCTGAGGCAAACCTGGGCACCTGGGAGCAGAGCAGACCCTGCCATCACACAGCTGCCTTCTTGTCACTTCAGGCTCCTTATCACTTCAAACCTGGCAGCAAACCATCTCCTCTGACACTGTGTGACAGACTGTTACAAACGTGGATACTCCAGCTTGGCACATGGACCAGCAAGGACAGGGTGGCTCGTGTCCTGTCCCCTGTGTGACATCCCCCAGGCCCAGGGGCAGGCAGGGCCAGTGTGGCAGCCAGGAGGCACAGGGTCCCACCAGCTGATCACCTACCCCAGCTTCATTCCTCCACAGCACAGTCACGAGTGCTGGGTGCTGCCAGGCCCTTCTGTTTCCTGGACACAGCATCCCACAGGGGCATCCCCATGCCAGGGAGCAGCCACTTTGTCACTGCCACAGGGCAAGCCAGGGCCACCAGGGAAAGCAGACAGAACCTGACCATGCATCCAGCCAGGGATGGAGCCCAGGGCTCCCCCATGCCTGGGGACCTGACTGCCCACTGGGCTGCCAGGGCGTGTGGGTGGAAAGCTGCCCCTGGGGAAGGTTTTTCCACTCACCACTACACTGCAGGTGTCCCTGGAGCAGGGTGGGACATGCCAGCATTGCGCCATCCCCTGGGCCACCAGCCAAGGGGTGATGAGGTGGCCGTGTGGCATTTGGGAGTCTCCTGCCCGAGCCATGTGCAGCCCACCCTCAGCTCTTCCCCTGACAGGGAACCTGGCGGCTGCCTGGCAGGGCTGTCTGGCACAGACCACCCTGAGCAGCCCCTTTCCAGGTCTCCCTTCCCTGCAGACTGACCTCAGGGAGGTACCACAGGCACTCCCTGCACCAGGCACTGCCACCATGGGAGAGGGGCTCCCAGTGGGTGACACCCTCAGCCTCTGATGTATGCTTGGCATAGCGGGAGCCCTCCAGGTCCTCCTCTGACTTAGCCTGGCCCTTCCTTCCCCCTGGGTTTGGGTATCAGGAGGCCAGTGGATCTGAGCTATCCTCCCCAAGCCCCTGCAGGTACCCTCCAGCTTTCCTGCCTGCAGGAGTGCCCTGCCTGCCCCTTTGTCCACTGATGTGCCATAGCCTGGGCTCTGTACTGGGCCCTGGGGAGATCACCATGGGCAACACTCCCTGGAGATGCTGAAACACTGTGCTGGGAGCTTGGGAGGGTATAAGCCTCTCCTCAGGTGTCCCCATGGCCTCCCTAAAGCCACGGGGCACAGCAAGGCACAGAATGGTGCCCATGGGACCCTCCCCTGCTCAGAAGCAGCCACAGCCCTGAGGGGCTCAGAGCAACTCCTTGAGCCTGAGGATGGGGGGCACAGGGTTGCCAGCATCTCATCACCAGAGCTGGTGGCTCCCAGGGCTGTGTCCCTGCTGTCCCCTTGCTGCTAGCCCACTGAACCTTTAGGCATGCAGGGTGCATGGCACAGGGTGCTGCCAGCCCAGGCTTGGCATCTTGCTGCAGCAAGAAAGAAGTGACCATGAGTGTGGCAGAACATGGTGACATGATGACTGGCAAGAAAAAGTGTCTGTGGTGCCACAGATGGCTGAGGCACCAGGTGGGATCAGATGCTGTGAAGTCACCTGCCCTGCCAGGGGGAGTTGGGCCCATGAGACCCCCACGTTTGTAACCCAAGGCTGCCACTCGCCCTGGCAGCACCACGGTGGCTGTTGGTAGAAGGCTCACGCCAAGGTGACAGCCATGTCACAGGCTGAGGGTGATGCAGGGCAAAGTGCTGGGGGCTGGGACACCTCTGGGCACTGCCAGCCCCCAGAGACACCTCAGAGCTGGCCTGGCATTGCCCAGGACCAGCACTACAGGTGTGTTTGGAACCCAGAGCTGCAGCCCCAGGCTCTCAGGGCAGGGGGTGCCCGGGCAGGGGGCACGGACCGTGTCCGGGGGTCGGTGTGGCACAGCCCCAGGCTGGCAGCTCCCGCTCCGCTGCTCTGTCTGACCAGTTCTACCAGTGCTGCCTGGCTGGAAAACAGAAAATGGAAGCGGCAGAAGCTGGGCCCGGCCCTGAGGGGTTGCAGATCCAGCTCGCTGTCCCCCTCCCCACCCTGGAGGAGGCTGGCTGCCCGGCGTCTTTGGGTTCCAGCGTCGGTCACCTCGGGGGCTCAGCAGGCACCACGCCCTGACACCGTGTCACACATCCCCCACCGCAACAACCCGCACCGGCAAGGCCCCTGCCGGCCCCACCGCCCAGCATCCCCCCAAAACCTCCCACCGGCAGGACCCTGCACTCCCCCAGCATCCCCCCATCCCGCGGGACCCTGCACCCCCCAACATCCTCCCATCCCGCAGGACCCCGTACCCCCCCAGCACCTCCCTCACCCCTGGCAGGACCCTGCACCCCCCAAGCACCTCCCTTCCCCCTCAGCAGGACCCTGCACCCCCCGTCCCCGGGGGTCCCCCGCCCCGTGTCCCCTCGCCGCGCTCCGGGCGCCGCGGTCGCGCAGCCAGCGCTGCCCCCTGCCGGCGGCGCCGCGTCACTGCGCCTCCCCTCCCCTCCCCTCCGCTCCGCTTCCCTCCCCCAGGTTCCTGCCCGCTCGGGGACCTGCGGGCCCCTCGGTGGGGGAATTGATGTGCCGCTGCAGGCTCGGGGCTGCTCTGACTCCTGCAGGTTTTGGCATTGCCTGGTGGGGACCACCCTCCTCCTCCTCGCCAGGAGAGGGGCAGCCCAGGCGGGCTGAGGCCGGGCTTCCACCACCTCACCCCGTGCATCCTCCCCCACTAAGACCAGTCCTGCCTGAGGGGTCCAGGTCACCTCAGAATCATGGAAATGTTAGTTTGGAAAAGCCCTCTGAGATCAACTCCCCCAGCGCTGCCATGTTCTCTGTGAAACCATGTCCCCAAGTGCCACATCCATATATCCTCTGAACCCTTCCAGGCATCGTGACTCCACCACTGCCCTGGACAGTCTGTGCCAAGGCCTGACCACCCTTTTGGTGCAGAGATTTCCCCCAATATGCAACATGAACCTCCCATGGAACAACTTGAGGCTGTGTCCTCTTGTCCAATCTTCTCCCAGCCAACAGCTGGGATATATAACAGGATTATAGAATCACGGAATGGTTTGGGGTGGAAGGGACCTTTAAGGGCCACCACGTCCAATAATCCCCTGTCATGGGGAGGGACACTTTCCACTCCATCGGGCAGGGCCAGAAGGGCTGCAGCCACAATCCCCCTCTCTGCATCTCTCCCCCAGCCCCGGGCCAGGCACATGGGAACAGGAGGGGATGGGAAGTTCCTTGCTGTGCCCTTCCCCTCCTCAAAGCCACCTCTGTGCTCCATCCCTTCATGTCAAGAACATTTTATTTGCAAAGACAAAAAGGCAAGAAACAAACACGGCCATTGAAAAACGTACAGCAGGAGAGCACAATAACTTACACTATTTACAGGAACACACCAAGGTATAAAACACACGCACACACCTCGTGCTCTGACAAACCCAGACCGGGGCCGGGCTGCACAACCCCCACAGAGACAACAGCAGCCTTCAGAGCAGCTGGCCTCTGGAAAAAGCTCCGAGTGTGAAAAGGCATCTGCTATTGTGCTCCTTGTGCGGAAAGGAGTGATGGAGCAGGTGACACAGTGCTGCAGCTGCCCCAGCCTTGTGTGGGGCTGGACCTGGGGGTCCCAGGCCAGGAGGAGCAATTGGTAGGAACCAGGGCAGAGCTGTGATGGATGAGGGGACAAGCCCTGGGACAGGAGGAAGGTACAGGGCTGTACTTTCCTGGGAGTTGGGTCTGTGCTGGCCTGTCCCAGCTCCAGCTGGAGCACCGTGCAGCACCTGGGAGGGGCTGGGGGTCCTCGTCCCTTTCCAGAAGGGTGAGGGGGGCTCAGGACATGCAGCCTGCAGGAGACAGTGAAGCTCCAGGGAGCCTGTGGAAAGCATGTTGGAACCCTGTGTTTGGCAGGGATCGTACCTGGACTCTGTTCAGTGTGGGCAGGGGAAGGAGTGGTGTGGGGCACGACTGGTGTGGGGCACTGGGAGAGCACCGTGGGAAGCAGGCACTGGTTTTGCAGCACCAAGGCAGGAGGCAGCAACTGAGACCCCAAAGCAGCTGTGCTCAGAGGTGGTGGGGAGGAGCAACACAGCTGGGGGGTAGCAGGATGGGACCCCAGAGCTCCCATTCCTCACAGCTGGCCAGCCCATCCTGTGTCATCACAGCTGTAGGTGACAGGGAGGGGACACTGCTCAGGGGGGGCTCACAGTGGTTTGAGGATCCAGTGCTTTTAGGCTCCTGACTCTTGTCCACCCCTGTTGTGCAAAGCTCAGCTCTGGGACAGCCCTGCACTCTCTGCATAGGCTGGAGCTGGCCCCTGTGTGCTGGGGGTGAGGAGACCTCCAGAGCAAGAGTTAGGTCCTGGGGAAAAAAGCATAACCCAGCAGCTTGAGGAAGGACTGCAGGTATGATCACACCCTTGTCACTAATCAAGGCGCCCAAGGGTGAAGAAAAATGAGGTGTGTGGTACAAAGGCAGCTCCAAACTGTCCCTGCCCTGGAGGGGCTCTCAGAGGGGCTCTGAGACCACCAGAGGGGACTTGAGTTGTGCAGCCGGGGCCCTGTGCTCCAGGGAACCGCCAGCACGGTGCAAAGGGATGGAACAGCTCACCCACAGCCACTGGCAGGCAAAGAGCCTTCATCCCAGCCCACCTCCTCCTCGGCTGGCCCGGCCCATCTGAGCTCAGAAAGGCCAAGGGGCCACCCCTCCTAGGGCCACCTGCATGTGGGACCTTGTGCTTTACTGTTTGGGAGGACCTGCACCCCAAACTGACCGTGTGGCTCAGAGCTCCCCAAGCTCCCCCTGCCAGGGCAGCTCCCAGCCTCGAGCAGGGCAAGGCTGGAGGCTCTGGGGCTACCCCTGTTTGTGTTCAGTGCCTGCCACTGAATCTAGACACAACTGAGGGTTTTGGGAGTGAAAAATCAAACATCACACACCAGAATCAGCTTCTCACAGACCATCCCCAGCTTGAGCAGAGGCTTTTACAGCACCGAGTCCCTGCTGCCCTGCAGCTGCAGCAGGCTCTGGAAAGTGAGGGCTAGAACCAGCCCATTCCAGCAATGTGCTCTGCACAGACATTCCCCAGTTGAGAACTTCATCCCATCCACAGAGAATATCTGTGAGAGCAGAGGAAGAAACACGGGCTGAGCGGGGCCTTTCAGAGTTCCCTTTCCACCCTTCCACGGGACAAGATGGGAGCCACATCCAGGCTGCCAATCAACCAAATAACCAACGGCAACACCACAGATCCTCAGACCAAGAATTCTACTAGAAATGGGAACAAAATCTCGGTGCTGCAACTGTGTTGGGGGATCCCACTGCAAAGGTGGGGGCTGGCAGTGCAGGGGACTCCAGCCCTGCTGCCCTGCCCAGGAGGCAGGGAGGGGAACACAGGGGCTGGCTCAGACATGCAGCAAGGTGGGAGTGAGGCCACCTGTCCCCAGGATGAATTCAAGTGTCAAAACCATAACAATAACAATAATTAGGAGAAAAAAAAAAGAAAAGTCTTACACCACAAACTCCCCATCCCCAAAACGAAACCCAATGACAGCACCCAGCTTGCACCGTGAGGTAGCTAAACCAGATCAACACCCAAGAAATGCTCTTTTGCATGAGAAACATCAACCCACACAGGTACTAAGACCTACACACACACACACACACAAACTATGGGATCACAGTCACCCCTGTCCTGGTTCCAGCCAGGACAGAGTTAATTTTTGCAGTAGCCAGGAGGGGATGTGGCCAGAACAAAGAGGTTCTTCTAAACCACCTCACATCATTGCTGGGGCAGGGGGAAGGGAGTCTTTTCCAGGGAGAAGGGATCTCTTCCAACCAGGGTGGTGTGCACTGCAGCGAGCATTTTGTACATGATTTGCTCTTTTTTGTACACTTTTGTTATTAATATTGTTGCTGCTGATTTTTGTTATCTCATTGCTGTCTCCAGTCAATTGTTCCTGTCTCAACCTGTGATTTTTTTACCTTTTGTACCTTCAATTCTCCTCTCCATTCCACCCCGGGGAAGGAAGGAGGGGCTGTGGCAGTGGACGGATGTAGTGGGAACTCTGAATTGGGTCATACCATTCCTAAACCACAACAGCTTTTTTTTGGCATCAAAGGTAGGGCTCGAACAGTTCAGATAACAACAGATCTTCCCAGAGTGGGTTGGAAACAAATTTGATCTAAACATTTTCTGTATTAGGTACTGAGCCACTGGTCAAAATGTTGCTTGGTCTGCTCATATGGGTATCTAACCCTGAACATATTTCTGTATATTCCCATCACAGTGCTCTTTCTCAGAGCAGGGAGAGGGATCAGGATTGCTCTGTTGATGTACTGTGGGATATCAGTTTATGCCATGATAACATCAGGGGCAGTGAGGGTCATTTGGGATCAGTCTTGAGTGTTGCTCTTCTATCTGTACCTTGGACACTGCCTTTGGGACTCCATTCATAACAACCATGACGACCCATGGGGGGAACAGGGGAGGATGATTTTCCCCAGTCTTTCACCCACTTTTCCCCCTTGAGGCCTGTTAAAACAGCTTTCCAATTGCCTTTGGATGTTAAGGAAATCATATTTTTGCCAGGTGTCCTTAGTGCAGTCCATATAATCTTTGGAGTCAAGAAAGGGATTCCTGGGGAGGTTATTCAGAAATCTACCCTGATGGGGAATAGTCACGACTGGCATGGAACATGGGAGAAAATGGGCCACTTTTGGAAGAAATTCTCTCCTCCTGAGAAGTCTGTCCCCCTGAAGAAGTACAAAATGCTGCAAAAGTGACAGAGCATTTGCACGGAGAATGCTGTGGCAGTTCCAGCAAGGAGTAACTCGCTGCAGTGTGCTGGGCCCTGGTTAGCATTTATCAGACACTGCTTTCCACTAGACAGCATCCTCAGGGGGAGGAGGAGGAAAGCAGAGCAACAAGCACTGTGGCCACTCAAACTGCAGCTGAAGCCCAGGCACAACCCTTGCTGGCAGCAGTCACCCCTATACAGAAGAAGAAATCCAAGACCAAATCACTTTGCATAGAGAGGGATAAAGAGAAGCAGGGCCCTCGCAACAGGAGGAAGAGGCAGAGCTGGAGCTAATCACCCAATCCCTATCCCCAGGTGAGCTGAGATGTGAAGAAATTTCAGCTGCCAGTCAGGCTGAGCCCCTGGTGACCTGACTGCTCCAATGCTGGGAGGCTGCAGCCCACGCTGTGGAACTGGATGGACATGAAACCAAACAACTGAGAGCCCTGTCCTGGGATGTGGGCATTGACAAGGGGACTGGGAAGAGGACAGAAACAGCCTCTGGAGGCAATTCCTGTCAAGCATGAGGGAAAGGCATTCCCTCAAGGATGATGGAGTAGTGCACCCAAGCAGATGGAACACCATGGAGAAGGTAGCCAGTACCTGAGGGAATCTGCTGTGTTAGAGGGAGTCCCTGGGGTTCAAATAACCAGCAGTCCCCTGTAGATGCAGATGAGGACCAGTGTGCACAATCCACGTGCAGAAGGTTGTACAAAGCACAGGTTCATTGGCACTGATGCCAACAGGAGAACAAACAATGTTAAAGGTGGCTCCCCAACTCTGATGGTGATGATCATCTTCCTTCCTTCCTACCAACCTGCATCTCAATTGTGTAAAAAGAGTAAGACTATGGCCCAGCCCATGGTCTGTGGACTGAGGAAATGTCCCATGTCACACCAGTACAGACAGACTCTGCTGTTGGGAACAACTGCCCCCCTTGACAGAGAGGGGACACACCACAAGGCAACCTATGGTTCTACCTGCATGACCATGGAGAGGACAAGTGGGATGGAAAACCCACCTCTGCCTCGGCAGCATGGGTGTGAGTTGAGAGGAAAAAAAACAACAGCAGGAAATCCTTCAAGGATAAATGTCACTCCACTTGCCAGTGGGCATGTGCTCAGACAGAATAAAAGGGCTAATGTGTGTCACTTCTGATCCTCCTGAATGCACCTTCAGCTCACATCTGCAAGAAGTGAGCAGTGAGTACCATGACCAGCACAGGAGGGGCCCTGCATCCAGCCAGGTGGGGAAAGCAGCAACAGGCTCTCCTGGGCTGTGTGGATCAAAGGCTGGCACAGCAGATCATGAGGCTTTACACACAATGTACCCTGATGCCACAGATACACAGCGACAGAATCCATCTCTTCTCTTCTGCAGAGGTCTACTCTGGTCAGTAAACATGGCTGTGGTCAGGTCATAGGCTCCAGGGTGAGCATTCTGCATGTGAATTATTCTCTTTTTTGTATACTTTTGCTATTAATATTGTTGCTGTTTTACTGGTTTTTATCTCACTGCTGTTTCCAGTAACTTGCTCTTATCTCAACCCGTGATCTTCATCTTTTGTGCCTCCAATTCCCCTCTCCACCCTGCTGGGGACGGGGGTGTGAGTGGTGCACAGGTTTAGTGGGAGCACTAAACTGAAGAATACTATCCCTAAATCAGGACAGCCCTCACTCCAACCCCCTGCCTCAGGACACCAATGCCTCAGCATCAGCTCCCTCCCTCCATGGACTGTGAGAGCCTTGAAGCCCCTCCACACGCTGCTGGACACAGCAGCAAGAGACTCAGCATCATCCAGGACTGGTCACTCAGCCCTGGAATACTAAACAGGCACTTCTAGCCTGCACACAGGAAGGTACTGGTGGCAAAAGGCAAGGCAGGTCTGACCCTGGGTGCCCCAGAGCCGCCCTCACCCACGGCAGCAGGAGCAGTGAAGGCTCCAGGGCAGGCACTGGAGATCTCAGAGCAGACAGAGACTCACACACGACACCAGGCCACAGCCAAACACTCCCAGAGACACCCCCAGACACACACAGCCCCTCCAGCCAAGCAAAAGATAAACCAGCTGAGGAATGAGTGCAGAAACCCTCTCCAAGACAGGCCGGGGGGGCAGACACCTCCCCCAGACCCCCACGTCTGTGTGCTACTGGTGGTGAGGTCTCTGTGCATTTTTGGCTGCACCCTCAGGTCCACAGGTCACACAGGATGGATGGGTGCCTCTCCTCAACACAGTCATCAGCCCTGGCTGTGCAGAGCTCAGCCCCACTCACAGGGGCCCAGGGCCTGTCCTGGGCAGGGTTACACACACACTCACACTCACACTCACACTCACACACACACACGTACCATTTACCCTCCAACAAGGCAAGCCAGCAGGATGGAATTTTCCCAAAAAAGGCAACCCCCCTCCCCCACCAAATCAATAGAGATACTCCTGTCTTCCATGACGCAGAGGAATCCCCTCACTCCAGCCAGAATACTTAGAACAAGGGCTGGTGGCACATGACCCGGGGCTGGTCAAGGTGTCACCGTGGTTGGAGAGCAGAGAGGAAATGGTCTGTGCTTTTTGGGGCAGGTCCTGGAGCCCCTGGCCTCCAAGATCCCAGTTCAGTGCTGGTGGGATCACACGGAGAAATCCTTAAATTTGAGTTCAAGTGATGCTTCTTCTATGACAAAAGGGAAAAGAGTGTGTGAGGCAAGAACACCCATCCTGGGGTCTCCTCGGCCATCCCACAAGAGCCCTGGGTGGCCCAGGGCAGGACAGAGCAGGGGATGGTCCAGTGGGCCATAGGAGAGATGGAGGGAAGCTCCAGTGTGAGAGCAGGGCCTTTGCCAGCCCCCCTTGAACAGGAGAGACAGAGGAAAGGGCCTGCAGATTGTGCATCCTTGGGGAAACACTCCTGGGTGGAGCCCCCAGACCCTCAAGGAGATGAGATTGTGCAAGATGATCCACTGCAGGATTGTCCTTGGAGCACGGGGGGAATCAGGGGACTTGTGCAAGATTCATGTGTGCAACCCCCTCCCCTCTGCTCCTCCCACAGAGGACTCTGGCTGCTCTGTGCCTTGCTGAGTCCTCTCCATCCTTGGATCCTTGGGCCAGCAGCCCAACCTAAGCAAGCTCCAGTCCAGGCAGAGGTCTGAGGGCAGAACCTAAGGGAAGGACAGACAGAGCCACAGGAATGGGGTGACAAATCCAGCCTTGGCTTTCTTGCCCTGCAATCTCCATTCTTGCTTCATTTCTCCGTCTCAAGGGGGTTAAGTTGCTGCAGGAATCCACCACAAACCCTTGATGGGGGTCACAATGTCCAGAGCAGGGCTGAGCAGCCCTTCCCACTGCAGAGCAGGCTGGGCATGTGGGGAAGAGCCCAGAGCCATGGGGCAGTTGAGTTTATAACTGGGGTTTGGAGAGTGTCGAAGGGAACTGCAGCAGGTCTGTCTGGAAGTTGCCCAATGGAGATCCTCCCAGGCTTGCTGTGCCTCACGAGATGGGGCATGGCAAAGGAGCTTGGAGGTGCACCCCTCTAGCCACTGGGGACAGGTCCACGGAGGATAGGGAAGGCTAAGAGTACCAGGAAATCCTTCTGTAGTCCCCAGAGCAGAGGCGTGGCACAAGTAATGGCTCCAAAGAAGCACCCTGTGTGTTGTGGTCCTGGCCAGCAGACACCAGATGTCCTCGTGGACTGGAGAAAGGCTCCTGCAGGAACCAGCCCGGAGCAGCAGAGCATGGCAGAGCCCACAGTGGCAGGGGGGAACTGGGTGTCTCAGGAGGAGTCAGGCATCTCTGACCCCCAGAAGTCCTTACAGCAGGATGGGTGAGAGGAGAGATGAAACATTTCCTGTTCACTGGAGAACCATCGAGAAGCCTCAGCAGGAGGGCAGGTGGAGCTGCTGGTGCCCCACAGAGCTGCTTCTTCACAGGAGCTGACAGTGCTTAAAGTACCAGATGCAGCATTGTCCACCCCGTTGGGTCAGGCACAAAGAAATCCCTGTCCTGGGCTGAGCTCCTGTAGATGACTGAGTCCTGAGAGCAGGGGGAGGCACCTGACCTTCACCCTGCCCCCACGCCTTCCAGTCTTTCTGCAGTTCCTAGTTTGACCCCGCAGGCAACCTCCTCCCACTCCAGAGCTTCACTGTCAAGTCGCTGAGGAATAAAGGTGAGAGGGACAGCATGACCCAGGGGTTGGGGCAGGAGCCCCACAGACCCTGCCCCAGGGGCACCACCAGGGTGCTCACTCCCTGTCCCCCCCCACGGCAGCATGCAGCCCCCCCAGACTTCCAGGCCCTTTTCCCTTGGCAGGAGGTTGTCTGATGCACTTTGGGGAGAAGGCAAACCCAATGGGGCTCAGCCTCCAACTCAGCCCACTGGCAGCAGTTGGGGACAAAGGGAAATGGTGACCTCCAGGGCTGACCCCACACCAGGACTCCTACCCGCCTCGAATTAGCTCCAGCAAGGTCCCAGCAGTGATACCCAGGGAGCTGCTCTGCTCCTGGGGCACGGGCTGAACGGGGATGGCTGCTGACTCCCAACCCACTATCCATGCAAAGGCACGGGCAGGCCATGGCTTCCCACAGAGTTGCCAAAGTAGATGTGGGCACTCGGTGAGGAAAAAAACCAAAAAGCACGTGAAACCAAGGCGGGGCTATGACTGGGACAAGGGGGTGAGTCCATTCTAACAAAGACTTATCAAGTGGGGAAAAACGCAGAATAGTTTCATACCGTGAAGAAGCAGCTCAGACCAGAGAAAAAGGGGTGGGAAACAGGGAGAGGAGCAAAAGCAACAGTGAGAGGGACAGAGGGAGGGAGAGATGGAGAGAAGAGGGAAGGAGAGACGGAAGAAGAGCGTATGAGCAAGAGAGTCAAAGAGCAGGAGGGTCAAGGCAGACTAGTAGCACGGCCCTTTATGGCAAGGACGCGTCGTGGAAGGCAAGGGGTGAGCCCAGGCACGTAATTCCATAACTTTACCCGGCAGTCGCTGTGGCACAGATGGGAGGTGGGGAGAAGGAGAGGCAGAGAGAGACAGAGAAAAAGGAAGGGAGAAAAGGGACAGGGTCGAAAAGAGGATATCAGAGTCTTGCTGCTGAAGAGCTCCCCGAGAGCAGCAGACAATGCCCAGCCCCGAGGGAGAGGGGTCCCTGCGTGGGGAGTAACCCAGGGCATCACCAGAGCGTGGGCAGGGGACGGCCAGGGACAGCTCTTGGCACTGTGGTGGGCAGGCCCTGCCATGGGCAGGCTACAGTGGGCAAAAGGAGATGAAGGAGTAGAGGGACTAAAAAGCTGCGATTCCCTCCCCGCTCCCTGTTGACCCAGCACACACCCACCCAGGCCCAGGGGGGACGGCTCAAACCCAGGGTCTCCCCCTTCCCAGGGGCCATGGGGGCAGAACATCCAAGGCTCACCTGGAGGCAGTGAAGATGTGCTTGGAGTTGGTGCAGATGGCGTTGATGGGGCTGTCGTGCCCCTTGATCTCCCCGACTGGGGTGAAGTTGTCCACGTTCCAGACTTTGATGACACCTCCTCGGCAGGCGCTCAGCACCATGGGGCGGCCGGGGATGAAGGCCAGGGCACACACCCAGTCCTTGTGGGCATTGGGGATTTGCTGTAGGCACAGAGCAGAGGTCATGACCAACCTCATCTGCAGCACCACGGGAAACCTCACACACCCATCCTGGGTTCTCACTGTCTCAGGGAGCTCAGGTCCCCACTGATACCCTGGGACTGACTGGGATTGTGGAACTGGTGATGCCCAGTTAGGAGCCAAGGACGTGGGCTCAAAAGTCACGGCTTGGTTTCTCCCTTGGGCAGGAGATAACAACCCAGAATTCAGGGTGGAACACAAGCCCCCACACTGAAACTGATGCCACAGCCTGTCTGAAGGAGAGCTGGCAATCCCAAGCACCCTGCTGGACAAATTATGGGGGCACAGCACACGCTCACCCACACACAGCCCAGGACTGGGAGAGCCCTGCCTGGTGAGCTCCATGCAGGACCACTGGCACTAGGCTCCTGCACAGACCCCCTGACCCCAGCAGCACCCCCCCTCTGGCCTGTGTCACCACAGGACCCACGCTCTGCTCCCCTCCAGACCTGGATAAGTTCCTGTTGCTCCAGATCCCACTTCTTTATGCCGTTGTCCCTGGAGCCGCTGAACAGGACGTCTCCCTGGATGGCCAGACACTCAATGCCGTCGTAGTGAGGGGGCTCGAAGTTGTGAGTGGGGCCAATATTGCCTGCCATGCCCTCCGTGATCTCAAACACCTGGGGAAGAGCAGCAGGTAACACACCACAGATGGCACTGGGGACAGAGCTGGCCCTCTCCTGGGGAGTTTGGCCACCACCCTCTGTGTTCTAGGCTCAGGACATCTAGAATGATGCTGGAAATGGGACTGAGCATTGGCTACTGGGGCCTTTTTTAGGCTCCTGCCACAAGAACAGCAGATGAGCCACCAGGGACAGCCCCACTGCTGTGTTTTACTCATGGTGAGCCCTCACACTCCTCAGGAGCCAAGGTGACAGCTGAGTGGGATCCTGTCTTACCATCTCATCACCCCATCTCACTTCCCTGGTGACAGCTCTAATTCAACTTGCTAAAACCTGAAAGGAAAGGACAGGCTCCTGCTGTGGTGAAGCTGTGACTGAGCAGGCACAAGGCACTTTTATCAGGGGGGGATTATCAAGTAGAACAGGGTGAGCTGCTCATCTGGGTCAGCCCTCACATGCAAATCCCAGCCAGAGTCTGATGTATGAAAGAAATGCAACTTCTTCTCCAAAGGTGCATTGCAGACCAAGCAAAAGGCAAGGTTTGGGAAGAAGAAACAAGTGAAAACCTCACATACAGAGGTGAAAACAGAATCTGGGCTCAGTTTTCATGAGGAGAGAAGAGTGAGGGGTTGCCAACATCTGGGTTTCCCTACAGGACTTGGGGTGCTGCTCCCCCGGGAGGAGAGTACCTTGACGTAGTGATCTTTGGAGCCTGTGACCACCAGGTCGTGGTTGCTCGCTGTCTGGTTCACTGTGAGACACATCACAGGCCCGATGTGGCCACTCAGCTTTCCCACGGCCTGCAGCCTGGGTGCAAGGGCACAGGTCAGCCCCTCCTGCGTGCTGGAGCTTTCCCAAAGGGCCCTCCCATGCCAAGCCTCCCCCAGCCCTGGAGTGCCCCAGCAGGGGCTGTTCCCTTTGGGGGAGAGTGGGCAGAGAGACCCCATTCCCTGTGATTCCAAGAGAGGAAGGCAGCCTCAGAGTGTGCCAGCATCTGGCTGCAGAGCCTGAGAATGCCAACATCTGGCTGCAGAGCCCAGGCTGCAGCACAGGGTTTGCAGTGCCCACTGGGCAGGTAGGAGGACAATTTAAAACCAGGGCCCTGCCACTCATCCCACTTGTCTTTCCCCTTCTGCTAAGCTCTGCCCAGTGCACAGACAAACCCCCCACCCCATGTAGCTCCAACGCTGCTCATCCCCCCTTGGGGTCCCATAGGAAAACAGTCCTGAAAATCCTTATTCCAGGCAACTTCCATTGTGAAAAAGGCTTTCATTTTCCTCAGGGGGATCATTTCAGGCCGCTCTGAGCAGCTGGTGCCCAGCTGTCCCCCCCGGGGTGTCGTGCCCAGGCCAGCAGTGCCCTCACCTGCTCAGCTCCCAGACGCGCACGGTGTTGCCGGCGGCGGCGTAGAGCGCGGTGCCCGTGGGGTTCAGCGCGATCTGGTTGATCTGGTGCTCGCCCTGTGCGCTGGTGACAGTGCGCGTGGTGGTCCCGGCACACGCGTCCCCAGAGATCACCTGCCCAGAGGACCTAAAGGAAGGAGAGTTCAAAGGGGGAGGATGAGAGCAGAGCCACTGAGGAAGCTCCGGAGGCTGTTGGCTCCGGGCTGGCACAGCAGGGTCCCACCCTGAGGAAAGGCCCTGGAGGAATCCCTGCCTTTCTGGCCACAATGGGACCAACACGAGCTTTGTCCCACAGGCCAGTGCCCGGCCTGCAAAGGCAACCAAGGATGCAGGGTCTGTGCATGACTCAGAGCATCCTGCCCTGGTTTCCAGCTCAGGGCCCCTCTGCTCTCCTCCTGTGCCTCTCTGCTTCCCACAGGAGCAGCTGGTGAGTGCTGGCTTCCAGCTGGTCAAAGGAGGGGATTGTCCCACCCTGCTATGCACTGGGGTAGCCTCACCTCAAGTCCTTGGTGCAGTTTTGAGCACCACAATATAAAAAAGACATTAAGCCATTGGAGAGCATCCTGAGGAGGTGGTGAAGGGTCTGGAGGGGAAGCCTCATGAGGGGCAGCTGAGGTCACTTGGTTTGTTCAGCCTAGAGGAGACTGAGGGGAGACCTCCCTGAGGTGTTCAATGCCCTCCATGAGGAGCAGCAGAGGGACAGGTACTGATCTATTCCCTCTCATGACAAGTGACAGGACTCATGGGAATGGCTGGAGCTGAGCTGGGAGATGTTTAGATTGGGTATCAGGAAAAGGTTCTTCCCCCAGAGGGTGCTGGGGCACTGAACAGGCTCCCCAGGAAATGGTCACAGCTCCGAGCCTGTCTAAGTTCAAGAAGTGTTTGAACAACACTCCCAGGCACAGAGCAGGACTGTTGGTGTGTCCTGTGCAAGGCCAGGAGGTGGACTTGATGATCCTGATGGGACCCTTCCAGCTCAGCATATTCTATGATTTTATGACCCTGAGTTTTTGCTGCAGGAGGCCCCCATGAGTTCCCTCATCCCAAGCTCTCCCAACCTCCCTGTTCCCGAAGGAAGCAGCACTGCAAACTGGCACTAAAGGAGCTGGTATCTGGCCATGTCCCCAGCCCCTGGAGGTTCTGGAAATGGCTCCTGCAAACCCAGAGATGCCCAGAGTGTCCCGGGTGCCCAGGGCTGCACGTACGTGAGGGTGCGGATGCAGCGGGCCGAGTCGCGGATGTCCCACACTTTGATGTACGACGTGGACACAGTGAACACCAGCCCCGTGTGGCTGCAGTACTTGATGGAAACCACGTTGTTTGGGTGACCCTTGAGAGAAGCGATTTCCTGGCCCGTCACCAGGTTCCACATTTTGCAGCTCCGGTCTGTGGGAGGAAGAACATGCCCACGAGTGTTGGGGGTGTCTCCTCCAAGGGCCTGGGGACAATGTGCCTTCTGAGCATCTCCACCCACCCACAGGGCCAGAGGAAAGGAGCCAGCCAGCCCCAGCACAGGGGCAGGACAGGGCAGGGCAGGGCTCAACACTGAAGACAGAGGCCACCCCTATAAATGCCCAACACCTCCCATGCTCCCAATGCCAACCTGCTCCCACAGCATCTGCATCCTCCCTGCCCCCTCTGCCCATCACCCACCTTTGGAGCCAGTGAAGAGCAGCTCATCGGTGGCATCCAGGCAGAGCACAGGCTTGGTGTGTCCCTCTGCCACTGAGACACACTGCAGGGGAGCTGTCCGGGCATTCTTGGTGCCACCCACGGGGTTAATGATGCCCCTTCACAGGAGAGAGAGAACAGGTACAGTGCAGGGCTGGAGGGGCACTGTGCCCACAGTCCCAGGGCATGGAAGAGCATGAGCTGTGTCACACCAAGCATCTTCCACTGCCCAGCAGTAAGAGGCTCCTCCACCTGAATGTGGCAAGTCTGAGCCGAGGTCTCTGTGGGAACCCCAGGAATCTCCTCACGGGCAGCCCCTGCCCACCTCTACCCCAGTAACAAGACAGGGAAAGGGGGAGGCTGCCCAGTGACCTCTGCTCTCCCCAAAAACCTCTTGTGCCTCACCAGCACAGACCCAGGACAGTCTGTGCAGACTCAGCTCAGTGGCCCTGAGGTGCATTTTGGGGCAAACTGTGCCCTCTCCAGCCTGAAGCTGAAGCTCTGCTGGGATAATGTTTCAGAGTACCAGGATCAGTACCCCTGTCCCTTGGAGGCTGTCAGGTTGTCACCCTTTGGCTGGTGACATCTGGAGACAGGGCCTTGCTCCTTTCACAGATCACAAGGGTGACAAAGGGCAGCACCACACATCCCTGTTGCAATGGCTGTTCCTGCACCCACTGCTGGCTCTGGGCAGGACAGCACCTAGCCCTGCCAAACCTGCTTCCAAGGGACACTTCTGTCTGTCCTGGGGCACACATCATCTGCCAATCCCCTCCAGACATGCTCAGGGTGCTGAGGACCACCAGCCTGACCCTGCTATGTGTGGCCCCTGCTGGGCCCCCATGTGTCTGGTCATCAAGCACAGCACAAAACCCTGAGTTGTGCTAGCTTCTTACAGGCAGGGAAACTGATGCATGGGGCTAGAGAAGGGCAAGGTTTGCATTAGTTGTGAGGACAAGCACAGGCTCATTAATTTGGGTTTGGAAATCACATGCATGTGATGTTCCTCAGCTCTGCACTCACCAATGCCAAGCCAACAGCCTTCCCCTCACCCCCAGTGCTTCCACCAGTCTCAAAGCAACACTGAATCCCAGGGGAAATCCCTGCACTGCAGGGTGAGGCACCTTCCATGGACTTTGAGTGGCTGCCTGACTACAAACTGCCCAGGGTGACCCAGGTCAGACTGGTTTGGTGTCACTTCCCCAGTGACAGGGGGCCTGTAGGAGCTCAGGGCACAGGCAGAGTCAGGGGACACCTGGGTGCTGGACAGTTGATCACAGAATCATGGAATGGTTTGGGTTGGAAGAGACTTAGGCACCAATTCATTCCATGCCTGCGCTATGACCAGGGACACCTTCCACAACTTCAGGTTGCTTCAAGCCCCATCCAACCCGGCCTTGGACACTTGCAGGGATGGGGCAGCCACAGCTGCTTTGGGAACCTGTGCCAGAGCCTCACCATTCTCACAGAAGAATTTTTTCCTAACATCTAGTCCAAATCTCTCCTCTTTCAGTTTTAAACTGTTCCCCCCTTGTCCTTTCACTATTTGCCCTTGCAGAAAGTTGCTCTCCCTCTTTGTTATAAGCCCCTTTAGGCACTGGAAGGCTGCAGTGTTCCTAAAGGATGGGGAAATGTGGCCCTTGTTTTGGGGAAACTCTGTAGTCAGGTGAATGCAGGGGGAGAAGCCCAGGAGAACCTTAACTTCAAGGCTGAGCTCTGCACCACAATCTGACTTGATTTCTTTAGGGAAGAGACTGACCTTTTCCAACTCAGCACCAGGGAAGCACAACCAGGCATGGGGTGAACCCGAGATAACTGCCTGGAAGAAGCTTGCACAAAGGATGTACTGCAAGCACCCTTACCCATCATCTCCCCATCCTGCTGGACAGCTGGGAAAGGGGTGGGACATGGTGGCCTCATGCTGGCAAGAAACCATCAGAGATGGAGGAGAGCATGCTGCCAACCCAAACCGGCCAGCACCCGTTAGTGAGCCCAGCAGCACGTACCAAAGGCTAATCCAAGCAGGAACAGTTTGAACTTGCAGCTGAGGGACAGCATCAGGCACCAGAGGTGGCATGCCAGGAGGGGACAGACACACAAGCTGGGAGGGGGTAGAGCAGCAAGCTGCAGGCAGACCATGTGGGGAAAGGGAGAGCAGGCAACTGACAGAGAGAAGGAGGAGCGGAGAAAGGGATAATAAATAGAAAGTTGTCTATACCTCAGCACCTCCGAGACAGAGGAATCGCTGTCATCAGACCTAGGGGCAGAAAATTAGCAGGATTATGGGAGAGAAAACCCAGACTAGAGAAGGCAGCAGTGGAGTCAAGAGGTGGAAGATTGTTATTGCATCCAAGCCAGTGTAGGACAGAGAGAAGGAGTGGAGGGAGGGAGAAGGAGAAACACACATGGAGAACCAGGGGAGAGCAGAAGAGCAGGAAGGCATGTGAGGATCAGACAGCAGGTCTCCATCAGGGAACACCAGCACTGCTAGCAATATCTGAGCCCAGAGCAGCATGTGACCTGCTGCCAGGAGAGGCTGGAACAGCATTTGTGGGTGGATGCCAGTCCACCAGCTTCCTTTGAGCCCTCACCTCCTCACCCCATCCTGCTCCCTTTGCCTTTCCAGGGGACCAAGTCTGGCACCACCTTGCCTCCAGACAGAGGCCAGGACTGCGAGCTCAGAGGGGGCACAGTGGGCAGGAGCACAGCATTGGCATGGCAGCTGCTCCAGCACAGGGAGAAGCAGCGAGGTAAAGTGGTGACAGGGCACTGGCTGGAGCCAGTCCAAGCCCTGGTGTTCCTATACCCCACAGGACTCTGTACATGCCATGTGCTACCACAGTCTGGGTCCCCCTCACTCAGACACTGTCACCCCACCAGGACTTACTTGTCCAAGGCAGATCCCTGGCTCTGGGTGCTCGTGAGACGGGAGAAGACGTTGCGGTCGTTGCGGGGCCGGGTGGGTGGGGATGAGGGTGGTGTGCAGCCAATGTCTGCAGGCCTGAGCCAAAAGAATTACAGGGACACATGACTTGGGAACAGCTCACCTGGCACCTGGCTGGCACACCAGGGCCCAGAAAGAATCCTTCCACACTGCTCTGAGTCACACAGCCTCCCCTGTCCGTGTCACCATTTCTCCAGCTCACCTGGCAGGTTGCCCACGGTCGTAGGATTTCCTCCTTGTCAGAGGCGAAGTGTCCGAGCCCCGGGACTGCCTGGGACTGAAGCAAGTGAACAAAGCTGAGTGGGTGCCTGCCCCTGCACCAGGATCCCTCCACAATGAACACCCGTGTCCTCCCCCGGAAGAGCAAACAAGAGATTGAGCTGGAGTCACAATCTTGAGGCAGCCCATGAGTGCAGAGGCTTTTGGCAACCCAAGACACCTTCAAAAAGGCTGATAACACAGAGCAGGGAGTTAGGGAGCTTTGCACCCTCCTTCCTTCCCTGCTCTTGAAGTATCCTTCTCTCCATGTGCAAAGAATACCAACATACTCCTACACATTCTCCAAGCCCTGCTAAGAAAATTCACCATTGCACGCTGTAGCCAAGCATGGACAGATGCACAGCTGGGCTCCCCTTCACCCCTCTGCACCTCCACAGGTCAGGCACAGCTTCCCCCAGGCCTCCATGAGCCTCCCAGTGCCCCAAGCTCACAAGGTGCTTCCTCGCGTGGGCAGGCTGATGGTGCGTGACACCTTCTCCTTGTAATAGGGGTCTCGGATGGAGAAGCCAATCCTGTCCTCTTTGATCTCCATGAGGGATGCCAAGGACTTGGTGATGTTCTTGGTGGAGACGTCCAGCGTGGGTCCCAGACACTCAGCTGACACTGCCTTCATCTGCCCCGAAAGCTTGGGTTCTCCCTAGGGCAGGGCACAGGGCTCAGGGGTGGGCAGCACGGGGGGCAGTGGGAGCAGCCAGTGGTGTGGGTTGAAAGAGTTTGAGCTCTCTGGCCACAAACCAGCTCCCCCACGTCCTAGTGGGATGCCCACCACAGCCAGCTCTCCAAACAAACATGACAGCCTGTACAGAACAATGGCTGCTTCCCTCCACCTCTGCCCTGCCTGGGGACATCCTCGGTGCCACTCAGATTTGGGAGGTACTGGCTGGTTTCGTGGGTGTTTCCCAAGTCTGTGGTGCTTCAGGTTAGGACTGATGTACCAGGAGACCTTGGTTCTGCCCATCCAGAGAGCAGCCATACTGCCTTATGCCAAGCCTGGTTCCCCAGGGTCCAGACTGCAGAGCAGAGGCCTGAAGCATCACTGAAGATCCCTCCATCCCTCCTCCCAGTCTCTGTGACCAGGCCACACAAAAAGGCCAACTAACCTTGAACTTGAAGTCATCCTGGCTTGCTGAGCCCTTCATGGTGAAAGACTGGGAGATGCTGCAAGAAGAAAGAAGCAAAGATGGATTTTCAGTGCCAAACTCTCTTCAGAAAGCTGGTGCCACCAGACTCCTTGGGTCACCCTCTGCTCCTCAGCACCCTTTCTCCATGGAATGACCAAACCTTCACTCCCTGCTCATGTCCAAGAGACATCCTGCTCCCCCCACCAAGGGCTGGGCACCACAGAAAAGCTCAGGTGGGGCTTTGTTCATCCGTGCCCCTCTACGAGGTCCCATGAATGGCATCAGGCATTGTGCCCTAGCCACCCCCACCTCAGGCAGCGCCAGGCTGGGTGCTCACCTCCCATCTGAGGCCAGGCTGAACTCTGAAACTTCCTCGTCCGTGCTGGTGTAGCCGTTCTCTGTGAGAGGGAGAAAATGCATCAGCAGAGGGGACCCCACTGTCACCAGCCCCATCCAAACCCTGCAGCAGAGGGGGCGGCCCAGAAAGGTGTGGGGGGTGACCCAGTCCTTGTCCCTGTTATCCATGGCCAGGGCACATGCTCCCACCCAACACGGCCCTTGGGACAGGGTCCCAGCCAAAGCACCTCCAGGTGTTTTCAGGTACAGCATCCACCCCACAGGCAGCACACCTGGCCTGAAGATGCACCTGCCTCAGGCCCCACCTTGCTGGACGTTGTGGATCAGTGCCTGCAGCTCAGGGTGGGACTCGGCCTTCTCCCTCAGGGCGTCCAGCAGGGCGTGGTTCTGCGAGGAGCTGGCCACGTCCGTCTGCCGCAGGCGCCCCTCCAGCAGCCGGATCTGGGCCTCCTTCTGGGCCACCTGCAGCCCCTGGGGAAGAAGTGCTGGCACTCAGGCAGGTACCACAGGTCCCTGCCACCAGGGCCCCACCTGGCACCCAGAAAGAAACCCTGTCACACATGCACACCCCAGCCCAGCCCCTACCTTGTCGATGGAGGCTTTCAGGAAGTTGTCCAGCAGCAGCCGGGCCTCGGCCAGGGAGCAGGAGCTGATCACCACAGAGGTGTCCGTGGAGTCCAGCTCCTCCTGAAACGGGCAGAGACAAGTGCTGGATGCAGCAGGGTAGCTTTGCTGCTGGATATGGGACAGGTGGAAGGGCCTCCCTGGCAGGCACAGCACCCCCATCATCCTGCAAGCACTGCCCAGTCCACCCCTCGCCCTGCCCAGTCTGCCCAGTGGCTACTGGGGAGATGTGGCCACACCAATGTCCAGCATGAAGGGCTCATGCACTGCCACAGAAATTCTAGTTCCAACACAAAACCAGACACTGCACAGACACCAGGCTTAGCCAAATCCACAACCCAAAGCCCAGTGTGAATTAACAGCAGCCCTTTTTCCCTGCTAATCAAGGTGACAGCTGGGGACAAACCAGGGACAGCACAGAGCCTCCATTTCAGGCCGCAGGCATTGAGCAGAGTTGGGAGCTGCCCAGTGGCATGCCCAGTATCCCAACTGGACAAAAAACCTGGACAGTTTCTGCTGGGAGAAAGTCCGTCCTCCTGGGATGTTTCCAAAGCAAGAAGCAATCATGGGGACAGGAGACCACCAGCCCCATCGGCCAACGAGGGCTGCAGCTTCCCTACAACTCCAGGGCCACCAGCAGCCTGCCCATGGGCATGCAAGGACCTGCCAGAACTCCTCTCTGTAATTAATCACCTAATGAGAAGTGACTGTGTGGGTGAAGCCCTGCCAAGAATGACAAGCTCAGAGGACTCTGGGTCCTCTGACCAGAGCCCAGCCCCAGCTGGCTGTGCCCAAGGATGCTCTTTCCATAGAGATCTCATTTTCTCCCTGCCAGCCAGACCCAGTCCTACTGCCCACCTTGGTCTCCTCAATCTGCATGATGGTGGCCTGGCAGTCTGAAATGCTGTCGTTGATGTAGTCAATGTTGGCCCCCAGCACCTCAATCTCCTCGTTCAGCTCTTGCAGACCCTTCTGCTCCTTGGGGCTCTCTGCCTGCAGCTTTGCCCGCTTGCCCAGCAATGCCTCCTGCAGCAGTGACAGCTCCTCACGTTTCTGGGGGAAAAGGGAAGGGGGATTAGCAGTGTCCACACGGCCATCTCCCTGCCCTGCACTCACCACCCAGCCCCCTCTGTCCCCAGTGCCACAGCCACCTTGATGAGCCTCTCCATGTCTGCCTCTAGGTTGACAATGGTCATTCTCTGCATGACAATGTCAAAGATGCGGCGCTCCAGTGACTGCCACTTGAGGCGGGCAGCTTTGCTGAAGGTCTGGCTTGACCCCTTCTTGGGGAACTTCTTCCTACAGCCAAAGGGAAGAAGAGGCATATGGGCAGATGGCCACAGCGTGCTGGAGAGCTAGGCTTGCCCCAAGAAGATGTCTGGGATCTGGCTGGCCAGAAACAGAGGATGCATCTGTGTTGTTTCTGCAGTGCCCAACTCTTCCATTTCCTCCTAGCAAAGCAGGACAAGAGATGAGCCCAGCAGGGTTTGTGCCACAGCATTTAATCCTCATGGAAGGCCAGCTTTGGACTCAAGCACAGGTGACAGTAACACTCTGCCAGCACAGCTCATCACAGGGTCACCAATTTCATATGGGTCAAGTGGACACTAAGAAGCCACCCTTCAACCTCCACCACCAGCCAAAAGCCAGGCACGGGGGTCCCTGGGATGTCCCACCCCCTACCACCCAGCCCCTGACCTGACCTGGCAGGCCGAGCCCCATTCACGGGGGACGAGGGGTCTCCCAGGAAGTTGTTGATTTTCCTGTTCCACTGGCGCACAATGCTGGAGACGGAGCGCGCGCCGGACTCGGGCTCGGAGGACGTTGTGCTGGCCGAGACCTCTGCACCTGAGTCCAGCATGGGCGGCTTCTGGCCCGTCCTGCCTGCCACCCGGTCTGACATGGGCTTGGCCAGGCGGCGCAGAGCTGACACCTGCCCGCAGGAAGGACAGACACAGGGTGTCAGCTGGGCAGCCCCACCCAGCCCAAGCCCATTGGCATCACCCCCAGGTCCCCACAGGTCTGAGAGTGGCAGCTCTGCAGACCAAAGCCCAGGGATGTTTGTGCCTCATGGGATTCCCTCTCCTCCCTCATAGCCCACTCCTGCTGATGCCTTAAGTTTTAGCTTTCATGTTTTTCAGACTCTGTGCTGCCTAGGGGTGTAGTTCTGAGCCTCACATTAAGTGTTATTAATCTTCCTTCACAGGGTAGGTAGACAAAACAAATCCTTTTCCTTCTGAAGACCAAGGACAATTTTCAGGCCCAAAAGCACAAACAATGGCGGACTGAAGGGAGAAACAAGAAGGATGGGACCTGATAACCTGTAGCTGTAATTGGACAATTAAACCCCAATATGCAAATAGACCAAAACTTATAAAAGTGCAAGACTTGTGACTGGTCATCCATTTTGTGACCATTCTCAGTCCACCTTGGGTGTAGCCCTGTCAGGCCCTGTCCTGCCCAAGGTGTATCCTTGAGGCCTTTCAATAAATATCTACTTTAGTCTCTGGCTCTGTCCAATCTCTGTTTCAGGTCAGCCTTCCTAAGGCATCAGTTTCTGGTGCCTCTGGTTCTGCTGCTCAGGATGGGGAACTCTACTGCTGCCTACAACCATTTCCCACCTGGCTCCTGCCCTCCCTTCCTTTTTGGGAACCCCATTCCCAAAGCCAGCCCTGTCTGAAGGATGGGGTTTCTCTGAACCTAGCACTGGGGCCCAGATATCCACGGGAGCTGGGGACTATGAGGAGGAAACTCCCTTTCCTCACCTCCTGGGTTTTCCTCCGCAGCACTATTTCCTGCTGTCGCTTTTGAGATTCCAGAGCCCTGATCTGGAACTGCATGAGTGAGAAAGAAAAAGACATCCCTGAGATCCAGCCCACACAGCCCAGTCATGGTCACAGCCCTTTGGCACAGTCTCACTCCTGATTCTAAGCAGGCTCCCAGCCTTGAGCTGGCTGTAGTTGCACATTCCCCCCTCCCACAGCACCCCCATAACTACAACGGGAGCTGTGGGAAGCCGTTGGGAGCCATTCACCCAGCTGTGCTCTGCTAGGACTGCGCGGGCTCCAGTCAGGCTTCACTCAGGTGCACTGACTCGAGGTATCTGTGAACACCTGGAGTACCAGAGCAGCACAAACACCACCTCCCCAGCCAGACCAGCCCCCTGCACGGGGCCACTGGCAGCATGTGGGCAGCCAGGCTCTCACCTCCTGCCGGCGCTGCTCCTTCTTGAGCTGTGCAATCTCCCGGTTCCTCTTGGTCTCTGCCAGCCGCCGCCGCTGCTGCTCCTCCCGCATCTGCTTCATCAGCGCCACCTGCAAGGAGGGCCCGACGTGCCACTGCCCTGGGCACCCACCCACCCTGCACCCTTGCCACCAGAGTGGAAAACATTGCTCCAAGAGGGGAGCCAGGCTTGTCCAGGTGATTCCTCCCTGCCCTGGCACATCCAGGTACCTTTGCCTTCTTCATCTCGGCCACTTCTGCCTGCAGCTTCCGCAGCTCGCGCTCGTAGCGGGACTGGTTCTTGAGCAGGCGGGCGTGCTCCTTCTGGGCTGCCTGGAGCTTCTGCAGGTCCCGGTTCATCTCCTTCAGCCTCTTCTCATAGTCTGCTTTGATCTTGTTGGCTTTCTCCTCTGTGTAGCACTCCATGGTGCCTGGTGGGTGGGGAGAGAGAGGGCTCGCAACTGCCATGCACCCCAGGACCCCCCTGTACCCACATACCCTGCCTGGAGGCACCAAACACTGTGTCCCTCCCCGTCCCATCAGAGCCCCCCTCACCCCATGGTGAACTGGAGTCTGTCTGGGAATACCTGCTGGAAGAGCTCAGCACAGAGATACTGTGTCTGGCCTGAGCAGAGTTGCAGACTGAGACCCACAGCCACACGGATGGGTGACCCTGCCCTACCTAAGCCTGGAGATCAGCCACACCACTGGGTCTTTTGCCCCTCAGCCCCTCAGTTACCCCAGGAGTCCCCACAGTTCATGAAGTGGTGCTCAAGGCTGGAAGAGGCTTTGCCTCACCATCCTTCTCCAGCACCAGCAGCGTTCAGAGCTGTGCAGCTGACTGATGCTGCTCCCATAGCAAGACAAGCTGAGTCCTGGGGGTGCCAGGGATTCAGGTAGAAGCAGGGGGATGACAAAGCTCTACCAGAGCAAGGAGTGGATGCTCTGACTTAAAGTTAGCTGGGATTGAGCTGGAACTGGGGTCTGAGGCTGTCAGAATGGGATCCCATGGGTGAGGCAGTTCTCACTGAGGTTTTGCAGGACCCGGTCCCGCTCCAGCTGCGTGTCCCGAATCTTGTTCTGCAGGAGGATCAGCTTCTCCTCATACTGGTGCTTGAGGGTCTGCAAACGCCGCTGGCTGTTCTCCAGCTCATCAATCAGCTTCTGCTTGATCTCAATCTCACAGGTCAGATCCGCCAGGTCAGCCTGGAAATTCACAGCTGAAGGCAGAGGAGAAAGTCAGGCTGGGAGGCTTGGGGAGCATCACTTCCATGGCCCCAGTGAGTCACAGCACATGGGGAGGGCAGAGGTGCTGATGGGGACCCAGGACCCACAGAAGAGTTGATGGGAAGCAGCAGCACCCCAAAAAGCACTGCAGCAACCCCGGGGCTCTTCCAAGTGCCACAGAGCAGACATGATTGGGGTGTTCCGGTGAACTCTGCCTCCCCAAGAGCAGAGCCCATTGCCAGCAAGTGCCCCTCCATGGCAATGGCTGCACACAGATCTCCACTTTACCCTTCTCCTCTGCATCCGAGTCCGAGTCCACCAGGCTCTCTTCACTGCCTGAGTCCTCATCTTCATCCTCGCGCCCATCCTCTTCCTCACAGCCACTCTCATCCTGTTCTTCCTCCTCCTAAGAGATGAGTACCTAATCTCAGCCAGCAGGATGGTCTGTCCTTCTCCCCACAGCTTCTCCCTCCCCCAAACCTGAGCCCACCCTACAACAATGGGCTACAGCCCCCGAAGTGGGACTCAGCCTCCCACACAGGATGCCCAGGGGCTGCAGCACTATTTCTGGACCCACAGCACATGCTGTTGAGAGGAACAGCAATTTGATCCATCCACTCTTGCATCCATCCCTTCCCAGCTGAGCAGCCTCACCCCTCTTCATCTACGCTGATTGAAACCAAACCCCCAAAAATGTGGACTCCTCGTTCTACAGCCAGGCTGACTGGGGAGTATCCAGCTTCCCCCGTGCTCCAGCATGGAGTACTCAGCAAAACAACCCCTCCAGCCTGCTTCAGAGCCAGGCTGAGCTTGGTCCCTGTCCCACATGTGGCAATTACAGTGCTCCACACCCAGACACCCCTGCAGCATGAGCACGATGCCCACTCACCTCTTCCACCTCGTTCTCATCCGTCTCCTCCCCATTGTCCTGCTGCATTTTCTGCCTCTTCTTAAACGCCTCCTTCTCCGGGCTGGGGGGAGCAGAGTGGGGCTGGTGAGTCCCAGCAGGAGAGAGGCCAGGAACAGGTTCTGCTGAGCCCACCCTCCCTCCTGCTTTTGGGCCCTAGGGGGAAAACACCCTCTGGAATTACATGATGGGTGAAAAGGAGACCAAGGGCAGGGCAGGGCTGGGAGGGGAACCCAGGCGTGCAGGCTCTGGCTGCAGCAGAGACGGGGGAGGCAGGATACCCAACCCCACAGGGACCGACCAGCACACAGCCTCCCCCTTCCCAACAGCAGCTCCCTTCACCTCTTCCTCTGCTGCCGCCGCTCCTTCTTCTTCAGGCGCTCCAGGTCCTGCTTGGCCCTCCGGAGGACGTCGGAGGCCTCGGTGTCCAGCGGCACCGCGGGGCTGCAGAGCCCGGCCAGCCCCGAGCCCGGCGAGGAGCCCAGGGAGAACGGGGCCCGGGCAGAGGCGCGAGACAGGCTGCGCCGCAGGGACTCGTTCATGGACTCGCTCTCCAGGAGCTTGGTCCTGGGGAGTGGAGACAGGGCACAGTCCATCCCAATAGCCCTACACGGGGGGATCTTGCACGGGTTTAGAATCACAGAATGGTCTGAGGCTGGAAGGGACCTTAAAGCTCATCTCGTTCCACATTCCTGCCATGGGTAGGGACACCTTCCACTAGACCAGGTTGCTCCAAGCTCCATACACTTGCAGATATGGGATAACCACGGCTGCTTTGGGCAAACTGTGCCACTGCCTCACCACCTTCACAGGGAAGAATTTCTTCTTAACTTTTAATCTAAATCTCTCCACTTCTAGTTTAAAGAAATTTTCCCTTGTTCTAGCAGTATCAGTCTATGTTAAAAATAAAAACCAACACTCTCCCTCTTTCTTATGAGCCTCCTTTAGGCAGTGGAAGGGGCTCTAAGGTCTCCCCAGGGTCTTCTACAGACTGAACATGATGTGCTCGGATGGTGTGAGCCAGGGACAGAGTCACTACTAAGCCATTCCCACTAATGATGGGTCAGAAAACCACAATGCTGCCAGACAGGGTACCAGGATCGAGCAAGAGACTGGGATGGACCCACCTTTAGGAGGCAGCAGTCCCTGGAAGACCCCAGGCACTTCAAACAAGACCTCCCCCTCCATCAATGCCCACACCAAGGACAACAATAGCCAAAGCTCTGCCTGGCACCAAGGCTGGGACTCCTTCCACCCTGCATAGTAGCAGTGCCACCAGCTGCTGTTCCACTAGGCTGACAGTTCACCCCAGCAATGCTGGAGGCACTGAGCTATGTGAGCCATCCAGGCCCTGGCCCTAGGACCCCAGTGCTTCCCCGGCTGTGTGCCCACTCACCTCAGCTCCTCGATCTCCCGGATGTAGTTCTGGATGAGGGTGCCGATGGCCTCGTTACCATCACCTGCAGAGCAGAGGCACGGGTGGAGAGAGGCAGACACTGGCTGTATCACAGCCCCCAGCCCAGCTGCTGCCTGGGCTGCCCCACCACGCCACCCACCAGCCCAGCCTCACCTGCTTTGGCCAGCATCAGGTTGGCCTCCTGGCTCATGAGGTAGGTGACCCTGCTGTTGATGGCATCGATGGCCTCCTGCATGGCCTTGACCCTCATGCGCAGGGCGCTGTTCTCCTTCTGCAGCATGGCGTTCTCACGGAACAGGTCGCTGTAGCCCTCTGCACCGTCCTCCCCGATCACCCGCTTGCCCTGTGGCACAGGAGGGAAGCCCCTGAGTGCAGGACAAGCTGGGACACGGAGAGTCACTACTGCATTCCCAGGGGCAACCCCAGACATGAGAGCAGGGACAAACCATGGGACCAGGGAAGTCTGAGGTGAACATGTAGAGAGATGCTTCAGGGCTTGTCCCTGCCTTACCACCCCCAAAACCTGGCCAAGGCCCTGCCTTGACAGGCAGGAGCTGAGACACTGTTTCTGAAGCCTCCTGACTCCTCCTAGCAGTTACCCTTATCCATAGGGGCAGGGGATGGGAGGCAGGAGGGTCTGTCCCACGAAACCTGCCCCAATTCAAACACAAGAAGGGAGCTTTCTGCATCTGTCTCTGCCTCCTCACCAGGGTCACTCCATCAGCTGGGTTTGCCTTTGGTGAAGTTCATTTTCCTCACAGCAGCTTTGTGTGGCGCTGTGTTTGGGACCTGTGCTGAGAACAGCACTGATCCCACAGGGATGGTTTAGCTCCTGCTGAGTCAGGAGCTGTTCTGCCCCCCACTCTCACCCACCAGTGTTGGGCCAGGGGTGCACAAGGAGCTGGGGGACACATCCAGGATAGCTGTCTCCCACTCAGCACAGGGATATCCCAAACCACACGATGTCATCCTCAGCATATAAAGCTGGGGGAAGGAAGAAGAAGCAGGGGGTGCCTGGAGTGTTGTCCCAAGTGACTGTTACACTCAACGGAGCCCTGCTGGGCTGGGGATGGCTGAACACCTCCCTGTGATGGGACACTGGGAGTGAGCTCCTTGGTTTGCTTTACTTCTTAAACTGTATCTAAACCAAGGAGTTTTCTCACTGTTACAATTCCAATTCTCTCCTCCGTCCCACTGGGGGGCAGTGAACAACTGGCTGCGTGTGTTTCCCTTGCTGGCCAGGGTCAGGGCAGGACACAGTGGACACTCACTGCCTTGTACTCCATCAGCTCCATCTGCAGGCGGGCGATCTCCGCCCGCAGGGCACTGATCTGCTGGCTCGTCTTGTCCTGGTTCACCACCACCTTGTTCTTGATGTTGCGAGCCCGGTTGGCGTACTTGAGCGTGTTCAGGGTCTCCATGAAATCCCGGTCAGAGGGGCTCACACAGGCAATCATGATGGTTTGGCTTGGGGACGCAAGGGCAGGGTGAAAGACAGTCCCTGCCCAGCTCAGCAACCCAGCAGGTGGAAACCCAGGACCCAGCACAGACCACGTGCCCCCAGACACCCGTCCTGGATGGAAACCCATCCTGGGCCCTTCTGGGTTTTAAAACCAGGTGTGAACTGGGTTCATCCCTCCCAGAGCCAGAGCAGCCAGAGCACCCACAAGGCCCCTCAGGCATATCACACAGCACTGAGCAAAGGCAGCCCTTCCTCAATGCCTCCCTCCTTGGAGAAGAGGCAGGGAATTCAATCCCATGCTGGGCACCATCACTTCCCAAGTCCCAGACCTGTGAGGACTCGGAAGGTTTTGCACCAGCTGATTCTGCCAAAGCTGATAATTGCACCTGAGGCTGATGAGGAGTAACGGTCTTTACAAGTGCCTGGAAGAAGGCATCTCTTCCTCACCAGGCAGCCACTGGAGTCCTGAGATAGCTCCTACATAGCTCCAGAGCCCCCTCAGCCCCATCTACAGGGGGACAGCCCTGGCAGCCCTCACCCCAAGCTCAGCCCCCACCTGGGACCCCCTTACCTGTTGCCCCCCAGGGAATCCTGCAGCAGGCGGGTGAGCTTGGAGTCACGGTAGGGCACGTGCACGACCTTCTTGCTCTGGTCTCCAAGGGCACTGATGACATTCCCCAAGGCCAGCTACCAACACAAAGGGAAGCCCCCCCAGATTCAGCCCTGGCTGAGGATACAGCTGCCATGTAGCCAGCACGTCAGGCCTGGGGCAGGCACTGTAGCACAGGTTTGGGTTGCACAAGGGGCAGGCAACCTCCCTTAGCCTGGGCTGTGCCTCTCTCCCATGCGGCACTGAAAGGAAGCATCAAGCCCCAGAATGGGTTTTTTAGCTCTGATTAGCAGATCTCACTCTTTTGGGGCGTGCACCACCGTGCCCAGCTGCACCCCTCCCACGGCACAAGTCTCCTTTGGCAGCAGAGTTGTGCTCTCACCACTGGCACTGTGCATGCTCTTGCCATCAGGCACGGGCAGCACAAACCCCAGCCAAGACAGCAGTACCCCAACAGCCCAGGGCAGCTCCAAGCAAGACCCAGAAGTGTCACAGGCCTCCCCTGGCAGGCCTTGCCTTGCCACTCCCCCTGCCACCAGCCAGCCCATTGCTGTACCAGCCCACAGTTGATGGAGATCCCTTCCTTCGCTCTCTCGCCAGTGGCTCCCGTCCGCTTCAGCCGCTCCGAGCCAGCCAGGTCCACAAAGTGAAACTTGGCTGTCAAGGTCTCATACTCAGCAGCAGGTTGGGATCCATCCAGAAGGCTGCTCACCTCCTCATTCACCTGCAGCCAGGGACACAGGAGGGGTCAACACCCCAGGCTGGAGCAGGCAGAGGCTCCCCTGCCTTCACTCAGATATCGGTGAGAGTCTGAGTGTTCACCCTCCATGTCCAGCCCTTGAGATGTGGACAGGATCCCAACAGCAACTTGCTCTGAGCCATCCTGCCTTGGATCAGCTCACCCTCAGCTCCCATTAAATCCTAATGCTGGCTATGACTGGAAAGAAGACAGAAAAATCCCTGCTTTTCACCAGTCTTCAAACCCTCTCCCCTTCCCAAGGGAACTTTGTGCATCACCTGGGTATGGAACCCAGGACCACATCTCACCAGCTCAGGGCGGGCACACACTCGTGTCTGGCACAGGTGAATGGTGAAGATGGCATGGGACCGGGAGCTCTGCACGTTCATCTGGGTGCTGGCGGTGGTGCGGGACAGAGCTCCTTGTTTCAGGCACTGGATCAGCTACAACGACACCAGGCAGGGAAGAAAACCTTAAAGGGCCCTTCTAGGGAGTCAGGACAGACCCCACGCAGCTCAGTGGACACACTGCCCTTTTCCAGAACAGCCCCAGGACTGCACTCCCGTCCTGGGGGAGATCTCCCCCACCCAAGCTGTCCCCCATCCCTGGCCAGCAGCATGCAGCTGCCATCCCTGCTCTGTGCCTGCCCCACCCTGCACCCACCTCATCCTGGGAGCTGATGAGGCGTGACGTGACCCCCGTGGTGTAGATGCTCCCACTGGCGTCCTCGTGGATTTTGATGTTGGATTTGCGGTGGCGTGAGTCGGGGTCGCGGGTGCTGTCGAACAGGTCCAGGATCTCCTCGTTGTAGAGCTGTGGGGCAGCAGTGGGCACAGTGGGGTGAGCAGAGGAAGCACGAGGCTGCCCAAGCCTGGCACTGCGGGACTGGCAGGAGCTGCCCTCTGGCACCCTGCTGCCATTCTCCCATAGCTGTGTGTGCACACGTGTGTGCAAGGCTGAGCAGGGGAGCTGGGGTGTGTGCACGTGCAGGAGGAGCACAGGCATGGGCATGCAGAGACATAATGCACAGAATCAGGGAATCCCCTAAGATAATCAAGTCCAACCATTTACCCCAGCACTGCCATGCTCACCACTAAACCATGTCCCCAAATGCCACACCCACACATCCTCTGATCACTTCCAGGGTTGGTGACTCCACTGCTGCCCTGGGCAGCCTGCACCAATGACAGACCACAACTTCAGGGAAGAAATTTTTCCTAATATCCAATATAAACCTCAACTGGCATAACTTGAGGCTCTTTCCTCTTGTCCTGTTCCTTATTCCTGGGAGCAGAGCTTGACCCCCATCTGGCCCTACCCTCCTGTCAGGAAGTTGTAGAGATAAAGTCCCCCTGAGCCTCCTCTATGCTGAGTCCCCCAATTCCCTCAGCCACTCCTCATCAGACTGGTGCTCCAGAACTTGCCATGCAAAGCTCTGAGCTGCAGTCTGGGTTGATTTCTGCTGCTCGAACCTGTCCAGATCCTGGTGCACACAAGCAGCTCCACTGAGCAGACACCCAGGAGCTTCACACCCCTCTGACCTTCCTGGCTCACCTGGCCACATGAGCCAGTGAAACCCCACTCTCAACACAGCTCAAAGTCATCTCTGTCAGGTGGAAAGGGGACAGAGATAAGGGGGACCAGAGAGTGCTGAACAAGGAGGAAAACCCTGCTGCCCCAGAGCTGACTCCATCCATATCTTGACTCTGCAAAGTCCCCTCTCAGCCTGGGGTGGAGGGACATCCCTGCCCATCTGTCCCCCCGCTACCACCATTCAATGTCACCTCTTGTGACATTGCAGAGTGCTGGGTCACCCAAGGATTGCAGGTTCCTGGCCAGCAGGAGGGATCAGGCTAATCCATCCCAGGCTGCCCCTGGTGCCACCAGGCTCCTCAAAGGTTTAAACCTGCTCCCAGAGCCTGCTCCCAGGAACAAAGTCACAAGACAAGGATCAGCCAGAACAAGTCCTGTGCCCCTGCCAGGACAGCAGGGCTGGTGACCAGTGCCTGATGTGACCATGTGCTGCTTTAGCCATGCAGGACTTCAGGAGAGGCAGGAAATTGTCCTCATTTCCACCCCAGCACAAAGGATCCCTAAAAGAGAAGCTCCACAAACTGAGCACAACTGGGCAGGCAACCAGGAGCTTGGATAGGGCAAGTGATGGGAATGGGAGGACACAACAGCACTGCAGGAGTTAACAGGGACTCTGCAGATGGAGACGTAAGTGGGAAGGAGTTCTCCAGCAAGGAGGTGACTTTGGGCCCTCTCCAAGCCATCAGCATCTGAAGACACGCAGATGTGATGGCCAACAAAGCCACCCCAAGGCAAGACCACAGCACAGGGCCCCTCCTGCCCATCTCCTCTGGGTGCATCCTGGCTCACAACCTCAACCAGATGAAGTTTGCCTGGGAGCTCAGCTTTGCTCAACACCACCCTGTGCTTTCTCACTGGGCATTAAAACAGTTCCCAGCTGCACCTCTTTGCTCTTTCAGCCCAGGAACCACCCCCAGGAAAAACGCTGCCAACACATGAGGTCCATGGAGTTCCCAGGACAAACTTCTCCAGGGAATGAAGCAGTTAATAGAAGAGCCTTTTGAACAGGAGAAGCCAGGACAGAGGCAGAAGAGGATCCACTCTCAAGGTCAGAGATACAACAAAGGACATGGAGAAAAGCACAGTCCTTCCTCAACCCCACTGCAAGAGTGGCACTTTCTTCTCCTCCTGTTTCACTGGGAACTCTGGTCCAAGGCAGCAGGCTATCCCTGACCTCAAACAGGGGTAAGACAGCCCAGAACCCCTAGATCCTCAGGGGATCATGCCATAAGACCCTTCCCCACGGTGGGAGTTCCCTCCACCCAGTTTGTAGCCATCACGAGGTCAACAACACGTAGGTGCTTGGAGTCCCCTCTGCACCAGCACACATCCCCGGGGCCATGTCACAGGGCCCAGCTCTGTCAGGAACCAGTCAGGACACAGACATCGCAATGAGCCCAAGGCAGGGAAGGGGAGCAAGGACAGGGCAGGGCCATGGTGTCCCCCAGAGCTGCCAGCACTCACCTCCAGGAACTGGGCACTGACTTTGAACTCGGGCGCTGCCACGCCCTGGCTCTGGGCCGCCTGCTTGCGCTCCTCGATGCCGCTGAAGAGGTGGGTGATGGCCCGTGGGATGATGCCCTGCTCCTCCTCTGAGATGTTCATGTCGAAGCCAGTGCCCATGGTGTAGGTCTTCCCTGCTCCAGTCTGTGCAGAGACAGGCATGGGGAGCTGGCTGGGCCCTCCCAGGCTCAGATCTACCCAATGCATCCCACATTTTCCCCCTGCTACTTTAGAATCCCCAAACACCCTTGCTGAGCCACTGTGACCCCCAGCAACACATCAGCTCCCACACTCCCAGCCCTGCCACCCCCTCTTCCCACCCAAGGCCACCCCTGCCCCCAGCTCTCACCCAACCAGGGACAACTCTGTCTTCTTCATACTCACACACCTTCCACCTGCCTTAACCTCTGCAGGAGCCCTCCCAGGGTCCCCAGTGCTGCTGGAGGCAGAGCCTGTACCTGCCCATAGGCCAGCACGGTGGCATTGTAGCCCTCGAAGCAGCCCTCGATGAGCTTCCCCATGCAGGTTGTGTAGATCCGCTCCTGCCATGTGTCCAGGTCAAAGACAAAGTCATAGGTGAAGGCCTTGTCCTTCCCCAGCAGCACCTGGGGCTCGCCAGGTGTCACCGAGGTACAGATGTGACATCCCTCTATCTTCTCCTTGGGCAGCTGTGGACGGATCCTGTGGGAAGAGAAGGAGGCTGAGGGCAGCCCAGTCTCGGGGCACACCAGCCTGGTCCTGAGGATGTGAGCACAGCCCATTCTGTGATCCATGTCCTAGAGTGTGTCCAGGTCAGCACAGCCAGAGGGAAAAGACTTCTCCCCACTGCTCTGCACTGGTGCAGTCTCACCTTGAGTGCTGTGTGCAGTTTTAGGCACAGTGTAAGAAGGACATAAAAGTATTAGGGAGTGTCCAAAGGGGGGACATAAGAATGGTGAAGGGCCTTGAGGAACCATATGAGAAGTGACCTTGAAGTCGCTTGGCTTGTTCAGACTGGACAAAGGCAGCCTGAGGTCAGACCTCACCAAGGTCTGCAGCTTCCCCACAAGGAGCAGCTCTGATCTCTGTTCTCTGTGACCAGTGACAGGACCCAATGTAACAGCCAGAGCTGTTCCAGAGTAGGGTTAGGCCAGATATTAGAAAAAGGTTCTTCCCCCAGAGGGTGCTGGGCACTGCCCAGGCTCCCCAGGGGATAGTCCCAGCCCCAAGGCTGCCAGAGCTCCAGGAGTGTTTGGACAACGCTCTCAGGCACAGAGTGGGATTGCTGGGGTGTCCTGCACAGGACCAGGAGTTGGAGTCAGTGACCTTTGTGGGTCCTTTCCAACTCAGAACATTCTACAACCCCTGCTGGAAACGTGCCTCATGCGGGCAGGGGACGGGCAGCACCTCTGCCTGTACACTGAGCATACAGGGCAGGGGATGCTTCAGCTCCTGCAGCCAACCATAACCCTGAGCTGTTTGTAGCTGAGAGCAGAGGTTGGCACATCCCAGAAATACCACCAGACACCTCCCTGAATGAGGTGACAGGCAGGGCTGGGCACAGAGCTGGTGCCAACACACAGCCTGCCCCTAGAACTGCTCCCAGACCACCACCCCGGGCCAGGCAGCCCTCACACTTGGCTCATTCACCACGATGCCCTGGCAGGGCTGGGCACACACAAAGGGGCCAGGGCACACACACAGGGGCGGGGCACACACACAGGGGCTGGGGCACACACAGAGGCCATGGCACACACACAGGTGCCGGGGCACACACAAAGGGGCTGGGGGCACACACAGAGGCCATGGCACACACAAAGGGGCCGGGGCACACACACAGGGGCCGGGGCACACACACAGGGGCCGGGGCACACACACAAGGGCCGGGGCACACACAGGGGCCAGGGCACACACACAGGGGCCGGGGCACGCACACAGGGGCCATGGCACACACACAGGGGCCATGGCATACACAAAGGGGCCCGGGCACACACACAGGGGCCCGGGCACACACACAGGGGCCCGGGCACACAGGCAGCTCCAGCAAGGTCTGGGGCACAGTCTGGAAGCCCGGCCACAGCACAGCCTCACTCACTCTCGACATCAAACCGCAGCTACAAAGGCTGGAAATGCAAAATGCAAAGCCACGAGAAGACAGTCCTCACCCTTTGAACCACACCACCACCCAGCCCCAAAGCTGTCCCCAGCCTTGGACTCAACCATGGGAGCGGGACAGGTGAGGCTGTGCTGGCTCCTGGCTTGGGCAGAGTGTGACCCACCCATCACATCCCACCCACTGCACTCAATCCCTGTCTGAGAAATGTGGGAGCAGAGCAGCTGGACCTGCACAGACACTGCTCCTCTGCAGGGCTGCACAGCTCCGGCTGTGGTGGATGCACCGGCTGCAGGAAGCTGGGGGCTCCCAGGGGACTCGTGGAGAAAGGAGTTTGGAGCCAAGCGCCATGCAAATAGCTCTCATTAGTGCTAATGACTGCACAGCTCTCGTCCCCGGGTGCTCCATAAACACAGCTATTAATTCCTTCAAACCACATCCCTGGCAAACCACATGGAGACCTGAACAGCCGCTGTGTGGATAGGGACTCAGAATCAGGGAATCTCCTGAGCTGAAAGGGACCCACCAGGATCATCCAGTGCAGCTCCTGGCCCTGCACAGACACCCCAACAATCCCACCCTGTGCATCCCTGAGAGCATTGTCCAAACACTCCTGGAGCTCTGGCAGCCTCAGGGCCGTGCCCATTCCCTGGGGAGCCTGGGCAGTGCCCAGCACCCTCTGGGGGAAGAACCTTTCCTGATATCCAGCCTGACCCTGCCCTGGCCCAGCTTCATGCATGAGTCTCTGCTCCTCACCCACCCATCCACCCACCCAGGAGGGCCAAACCCCTGAGCAATGTTGGGGGGCACAGGGTGTCCCTGGCAGGGCAGGCAGTGCCCTGCACCCCTCACCCCGAGCAGCAGACACACGGGAACCGCTCTGTGCTGCTGTGGATATATTTAGCTCAGCAGCCACAATAAAAAGCAGCTTCTGATGTGCTCAGTCCCAGACTCGTTCCTGTCGCCTTCCCAGGGTTCCACCCTCCTCCAGAAAAATTATCCCTGACTTTAATTACTTTTGGAGCAAGATGATGTGCTTCCCCCGTCCCCACCCTAGACAAGAACAGCAACTGCAGCCCCAGGGAACGGGCAGAGGAACCAACTGGAGCCACAATTCGTTTGGGATTTTTTTTTTCCTTCTCAGGAAAAACCAGAGCAGGTTTTCAGCAGAATACTTCTTTGTCTCTGCACTCCCCCCGAGAGGGTTAAATACCTGCAAGGGAGGTTTGTAACAGCATGAGCAGCAGCGCTAAAGGGGTGTGTGCACATGAATTTTCCACAGGGCATTTAGGAAACTACTTTGAGCCTGGCATGCTGGGATGTTCCAGTGTCCATACACCAACGTCTGCCCCACTCCCCAACTCGCTGCCCAGCCAGCTCCAAGCACCCAAGAGACCCATCCCTCCCCCTGGCCCTCCCAGCCAGGGAACCTGTGGGGCTGGGGAGGACTCAAGTGCCAGTCCCCAGTGTGCTCCCCCATGCCATCCTGTCCCATCTCCCCAGGGCAAGGGAGACACAGGAGATGCAGGAATCCCCCAGGAAGGTCCTGCCCTTCAGGCAGTTGGTCAAAGATCACTCAGGGATGTCCCTGGCAGCTGCTGCCAGCTGGAAAACAAATACTACAGGCTCCACTGTGAGGGTGGGACGAGTGGAGCAAGAGGGCATGGAGGGGCACCAGCTGCCAAAACTCATGTGGGAAAACACAGAGACATCACAAAGCATCATGGAGGTCTTATGTAGCCACCAGGAGACATCTCAGAGGGTTTCTCTAGGCCAGTGCAGCTGCTTCTCCTGCTCCCCAGTCCAACTGCCCCAGCTCTCCTGCACCAGAGTGTTGCACCCCTGCCCTCTCAGGAATCCCACCAGGCTGGGAACTGGGCAACATGAGACCCCAGATGGGTTAGAGAGGTGTTCACATGTAGTTCCAAGTCATGCCCAGGCACCATGACGCCTCCTCCAAACACAGAATCATGGAATTGTTTAGGTTGAAAACAGCCCCTAAGATCACCAAGTCCAACCATTCCCCCAGCTCTGCCATGTTCACCACTGAACCATGTCCCCAAGTGCCACACCCACACATTCTAAACACTCTCAGGGATGGTGACTCCATCACTGCCCTGGGCAACCTGTGTCTGATCACTCTATCAAGGAGGAAATGTTTCCTAATATCCAACCTAAACTTCCCCAGGATAACTTGAGGCCATTTCCTCTTGTCCTGTCACTTTACCTGCGAGCAGAGCTCAATCCCCACTTGCCTGTCCCCTCCTGTCAGGGAGTTGTGCATGGCCAGAAGATCCCCCCTGAGCCTCCCTTTCTCCAGGCTGAGCCCCTTTCCCAGCTCCCTCAGCCACTCCTGGTGCTCCAGACCCTTCCCCAGGTCCATTTCCTTCTCTGGACATGCTCCAGCCCCTCAATGTCTTTCTTGTGAGGGTTCCTCAGGACTAGAGGTGTCTCAGCAGTGCCCAATTCAGAGGGATGGGCACTTCCATGGTCCTATGGCTGGTACAAGCAAAGTGTCATTGGCCTTCTTGGCCACTTGGGCACAGCTGGACTCATGGCCAGCCACCACTGAGCAGCATCCTCCAGGTCCTTTCCTGCCAAACATGACAACCACCTACAGCGCCAGCCCAGGCTCTCTCCTTGGCACTGTGCTCAACCCCAGCTGGTAGTGCTGCAGGAGGTCACAGTGCCTGCCATCCTCTGCCTGAGTTTCCCATGTTCTCCAACAGAGATGAGCAACTTTGGTGGCCATAAATTCACCATCTGAGTGTGTTCGGGCACTCCTTGTCCCTACCACTACCAAAAAAGACCCTGGCCACATGCTGCGTGTTCATAGGTCCAGAACTGGCTGTGATGCTGTCAGGGTCAAACCTGTGAGTGATGAAGGTTTGTGTTCCCTCACCTGCCAGCCAACCTGATCCACACCTGGTCATGAGCCACCAGTCCTGAGGACAGCTTGTGCCAACCAACGGGACCCACAGCAGAGCCAAACACATTGGGGTGCCCTGGCCTGCAGGACTGGGACACCACTGAGAGCCTTGCTGCTCTCCCCAGAGCCCATGACACAGGCTGCTGTGGTTATGTGACAGTCAGCAACCCACCTGCTGTGTGGCAGCCAAAATTACCCAGCAGCTCACCAGCAGGGTGCTGCCTTCCACCCTCCAGCCCCAGCTATCCCCCACAGCCTGTGCCCAGCCAGCCCACACTGGCACTGGTGACCAACTCTGCCCAAAGCCAGCGCAGGGAGGACACAGCCTGTCCTGAGGCCAGCAGCTCACTCTGGGCTCATCTCCCTCCCTCCACATGAATGCAGCAGCCTCAGCACAGCCATCACCCCAGGAAGGAGAAAGGGAGCAGGACCACACCAAGCACCTCCCCTCAGCTCCCTGCAAAGGGACAGTGACAAGGAACAGAGAGCCAGGACAGAGCTGCACAGCCCCAGCCAAACCCTCCTGCCAAGAAAACCTTCCCAGGCAGCCAGGACAGCAGGCAGGAGGTGGATGGATGAACACACAGAGAAGCAGGCAGGGGTGCAGAACATCCCTCCCCAGCCGGCAGCTCCTGCTGGGGCGTCACAGCAGGAGCCTGATCCAGCATCAGCATTCAAAGCCACCAGCACGAGCCCGGCGTGCCAGGAGAGCCGCAGCCACGCAGGGACACGGGACACACACAAAGGGGACCTCGGCTGGAGCGTCTCCATCGCTCCCCTTCCCATCCCTGCCGGGCTGGCAGGCTCTGAAAGCTCTGTCTCCATGGCGGAGCTGCCAGGGAGACCGAGCATCTGGGAGGAGGGCGGGGAGCGGGTCCTGCAACCCGAGGGGCAGGAGCTGAGGCACAGGAGCTCGGGCAGGCACAAAGGGTGAGCTGTTCTGCACTGCTGCCCTATGCCAGGCCTGGGGGAGTGGAGGAGGGGCTGGGAGCCAAGTGCCAGGTGGGCACTGTGAGGCAGCTCCACAGGCAGGGTCAGCCTTGGGTCCCTGATCCTGGCAGACACGACCTCCCGGGGCTGGGATCCCTCCCGGGGAGGGATCTCCCCATCCCAGCATCTCAAGCCCTACAAGAGGCAAGGGGATGGGGTGGACTGGGCACAGCCAGTCAGGGCTGCACACAACACTGACACCACCAGCCTCCTGTCGAAGGGAGGCTGTCTCCTTGCACAGGAAGGCACAGCTTGGCTGACGCGCATTGCTGTGTTCATGTCCTCCTCACCCAACTGTCTCAGCTTCCTGTCTCCCAGCCCAGCACCACGGCAGCCCCAAGGGGCTCAGAGCATCCCTTGGCTCCCAGCACTTTGCCAAAGCCACAGCAGGACACTCCCACAGCTGGAGGGCACAGAGCCAGAGCCATGAGAGCCCCACCCCACCAAACTGCCTGGGGGCACGCACCAGGCCACACCATCCTCCTGCTGCACACAGCTGCCCTGGTGCAGGGGCAGAGGGACCCAGATCCATCACCCAGGATCACCCAGGTCACACAGGGGCTGTTCCACCTCCCAGGGAGCCTGAGCACACACAGCCTCCAACATTCCAACATTTCCCAGCCCCGCCAGGGAGCTGTAGGGCAGCTGCTCGCAGATTGGGTGGGGTCACAAAGAGCTCCTGTCCCTCCAAGACCTCTCTGCAAGCTGCCTCCAGACCTTACAAAGAGCTGTTCCTCTTCCCTCCCAAGGAGGCTGCCCAGCCAGGAAGGGCTGGCTGCCCAGGGAGCAGAGCCAGAGGGCTAGAGAGTGATGAGTGGAAGAGCTCCATGGGATTTTCCCTCTCAGTGCCAGGCCCCAGACTCTCACAGCCACTACCTCTTGTCCACCTTGCCTGCAGAGGGGCCAGGCTGCCCACTGCAACGCTGCTGAGGCACTGCCCCTCACCCAACCACAGGCACCAGCCACCGTGGGCTGGCAGAGCTGGAGCTGGCAGACCCCAGCAGGGGCACAGCCCAGCCCTGGGAGCCTGTCAGGACAGGTGGGCTGAGCAAGCCCAGACAGCACCTGGCTCTCCTCCCCACACTGCCTGCACTCATTCTGCTCCTGTCTCTGTTCCCACATCACCTGTGCTCACCCTGCTCCCCACATCATCTGCATTCACCCCATTTCCCCTCCCCACATGGCCTTGCATTCACCCCACTCCCATCCCTATATCCCCTGTGCTTGCCCTGCTCCCATCCCCACTCCTCCCATGGCCCCGTCTCTGCTCCCTGTGTCACCAGCCCCCTCCAGCCTCCCCAGAGGCCAGGCCTGCACACAGCCCCCTGCCAGCCTCACTGTCCTCCTTGCCAGCTTCACTCTCCTCTGCCCCAGGCCTGTCGTCCATGCTTTGCTGCTGCCCTGTAATTCCACCAAGCAGCCCAGGCAGCCAGGAGGGGCAGCTCTCACATCTCCAATGCTCTCCCAGGACATCTCATGGGTCAAGGCCAGCCCAGGCATCACAGACCCAGCAGGTGATGTGGTAGGATCAGAACAGCTGCTCCCCAGGGTAGGATCACAACTAAGTGCTCCAGGTTTTCCCACATTTCCAGGCCAACACCTCAAGCACGGCCAGGGCTGCCTGCCCTCCACAAAGCTCAGATCCTATAGGAGAATCTGTCCCCTTGCCTGGGAAAGGATCTCCCAGCCCCATTCTCCCTGAGCATGGGGACCTAGGAGAGGGCTGGCTGCCAAGGGCTGCCTCTCTGCACACAGGTTATATTGGACACAAACCAAGACAAAGTTCAGCATTTAATTACCACGGCAGGGAAGTGGCTCAGCAATCAGAGACAATTGAATCAGGCTCCCCAGAGACTGCCAGGTCTGGTCAGTTAACAGTCCAATTAAGAGATATAGCCAGGCACCTCCAGCAGAAGCGAGCACAGCACAGAGCCCCCCATGCCACAGTGCCCCCATCAAACCCTGCCAAGGCAGTGGGTGCCACAGCCAGCACCACTGGATCAGCAACGGGGCAAGACAGAGCTCCTGAGCAGCCTGGGGATGCCCCACAGTGCTGGGGGTCCCCCAGAGGCCCCCTGGGCATAGCCCAAAGGGGAGACATGCCTCTACATCCATGGCCCAAGGAAACCCACCCCAACACCACCCAGCCTGCTCCTCCGCAGGGCAAGCCCCGCTGCCTTGCACCCCACAGCCCCCTGGGCTCCCCCTAATCCCAGCACTCCAGACTTTCCCAGGCTTAGGGAAACCTTTAAATCAGGCCGTGGCAGGCACCATGTGCTGCTCATTAGCTCTGGCAGGAGCACGAGGCTGTGAGCTGCACCATCTGCTCCGTGCTGGGACCACGGCGGGGCAGGGATCAGGGACGTGCTGCCTGCACAGGCACAGGGACACCCAGCCCGTGGCAGCAGCACAGACCAGCAGGGCCCAGGGGATGCAGGGGACCCTGCTCTCCTCAGCCTGGAGGGGAGCAGGAGCCATCCCAGTTTGGGAGCTCCCTGGACTCCACCTTCACCCCATAAGCGACTTCAGCTCTGCCTGGGATCAGCCCAAGGGGAACACCACGAGGATGTCTGCAAACAGACCCAGGACAGTCACCTGCCAAGGGGTGCAGAGTCACAGCCCCAGGCAGGGGGGAGACACACATGTGACAGGACACACGATGTGACACATGCCCCAGCAGGGCCCCTACTCCCCTCCAGCCATGCAGGAGCAGCCCCCAAAACTGGCTCAGCAGCAGTATTGGCAATTAATAGGGAGTTAGAGGAAACCATCATTCACCAACAGACCCGCGCCTGACAGGCCATCAGCCTGATCCTGTGAAGAACAGGACTCCCACAGGTCTGATGGAGACATGGACACACTTCCCCACTCAACTCTGCACCCTAGAGGGTCCCATTTCCTCCCAGCTCAGTGAATCACAGCCACAGGATCTCTCCCTTTCCCAGGTGCTCCTGCAAGGTCCCCATGTCCCACTTCCACCCCAGCAACACTGTGGTGTGCCCATACTGGAGACAAGGCTTCCCTAGAGCCAGTGTGCCGGCAGCCTCCCAGGGCATTCCAGCTGCCACTGGGGAAACAACAACCTGATCTTGGCAGAAGATTCTGCAGCCCCAGAGCTCATCAGGAGCACCAGAGCAAACCTGCCCACAAGATAGGTGGCACAAAAGAGGTGCCTCTCCTCAAAATACAAATCAATGCCAAGCTCTTGGCCAGCAGGATGCTGTGAAGTGCCCAGGAGCAAACCCAGTCCCTCACTTGGGCAAGGAACAGGGAATGTTTTCACCTCATGTCTCCCTCAGGCAGGTGCAGGCTGAAATAATGGATGAGCAGAGACCACAGCACCATGGGCCCAGAGACCCTCCCTCTCCCCCACCTGGAGGGGCTGGGCTGTGCTTTCCAGCCGTGCAACATGGCCACGGACATCAGTGCTTGAAGGCTGGGGGAAGGAGCAGGAGTCCAGCTCCCTGCCAGCATCAGCCAGCACCCCAGGGCAGAGCAGGGATGGAGAAATCTGTCTGCCAAAGTCAGCCATGGGCAGCGGGCAGGGAGGTGTCCACGGCCCCACACACGGCCCCACACACACAGCCCTACACACACAGCCCCACACACACATGGCCCCACACACACACGGCCCCACACACACACGGCCCCACACACACACGGCCTCACACACACGGCCTCACATACACAGCTCCACACACGGCCCCACACATGGCCCCACACACACAGGCCCACACAAGGCCTCACACACACGGCCCCATATACACAGCCCCACACACATGGCCCCGCACACATGGCCCCACACACGGTCCCACACACGGCCCCAAGGGGCAGGTGGACCACAGGACAGGGGAGCTTAGCATCAGGCTCCACTACAGCAAGCTGTGACAAGAAATCTTTCCCACCCATGTCAGGCTCCAAGGACCTGCAGGGCAGGGCAAGGGATTGCCCTGGAATCCCCAAGTCCTCGGGTTCAGCTCTGAATCCCCCCTGGAAATGGGGCAATGACTGTGTGACATCCATATGGAGAGAGCAGAGGGGCAGATTCTGAGCAGGATGAGGCAGCCTTGACCCCCCAGCAGTGCAGGGCCAGGGGGACACAAACACGCAGCAGGGCAGCACTGAACTGGCTCCTGCTCTGCCCAGAGGGAAGGGGTGGTGGGCAGGTGCCAGTCACTGTCCTTCCCACTAAGCCAAAGTAAAAGCAATCAGCAACTGAGCAGGGTGCTGAGGCATCCCTGCAGCCTGATCTCCTGCAGCAGATCCCAGCAGCAGCTGCCCTCACAATCCACCACATCCCAAACCTGCCGGCTGTTTAACCAGTGGCATGGAGTGTTTTGACAGCCTCCAGCAGGAAATGGCCCTGTGGGACCACCGGGGCCAGCTCCCCACCCCCGGCAGGAACAGCAGTACAGCCACCGGCCAGGGCTGGCTCTGCGATTCACACTGGGCTCACAGAGGGTATCACCTTCCCTCCCCTGGGGCCGGGAGCCATGTTTCTGACAGCTTTGTTTGGGGCTTCATCTGCAATTTTCTCCTGCCTCCGATTTCACTGCTGAGGCAGCAGCTGGCTCCGTCCTCGGACTGATCCTTGGGAGGCCCTGGCCTCCGGAGCTCCCGAGGCTCCAGGGCACTCAGCGAAGTCCCTGCCATGGGTGCTGTGTGCAGGCACCAGGGCCCTGCTCAAGCGGCTTTGCTGTGGGCGCTGGCGCATCCGGCGGGGCCGCGGGGCACAGCCCGGCTCCCCCCTCGCACCGGCTCCATCCCCCTTCGAACATTTCCGCTGTAAAAGCCGATTGAGAGCCTGACTGCAGGCAGGCACCCAGCCCCCTGCACCCACACACCTGGGCTCAGCACCGCCCCAGGGCCCACCGTGGTGCCCAGCACCTCCCTCCAGGCTGGGGAGACACTATCTCCCGGCTCTCTGAAGGAGTCACAGCAGGCTGCAAGGCCCCAGAGCGAAAGCAGAGCAGCAGCATGGCTGGGTGGGTTCAGCCCAGCAGCAAAACAGAAAACAGTTACGGGACAGGGCAGGGGCCCTCTGCCATGGCTGGGCTGCCCTCAATAGCTGCAAAGGCTGGAGAGAAAGGGGCTGGGGTGCCCACAGCAGTGGTTTGCCACCCCAGCACCCTCAGGATACAGCAGTCTCCTGAGATCTTTCCTTCCGGGGATCAGGGCTGCCCCCTGACCCTGCAGATGGGAGATAGAGCACCACAGGGCTGTGCCCAACACCAGGAGGGGCTGCTCCCCTCCCCCCTTCCCCTCCCCCTCCAGGAGACAGTCACATCCCATGCCTTGGGGTGGAATTGATTGCCTTATCTCTCCCTGCCTGGCCCTGTAACAGCTGAGCAAAGCCAGGCAAATACCAGCCAAAGCTGGCAGGAGACACTGTCCCCCCCAGACCACACCAAAGGGCCTCCAAAGCACCGCGGCAGCAGCAGGGGATGGTGGGCAGCAGGTACCAGGGCTGTGCCCTCCCTCTCCCCACTGGAGCCCTCGGGCAGCACAGACAGTGGCACAAATTGGGTCCACACCGCCTTTCCAGCTGGTGTGGAAGGGCTACGATTTCGCTTCCCCAGTCACTGACCCCAGCCGGTTCCAGACACTCTGGATTCACAGTGTTATGGATAAACTCCGTATATTAATTCGTGCCTGAAAATAAAATGATATAAAATCGGGGGAAACAGTTCAACGAGAATTCCGGGAAGAGGAGGGCAGGTCAGAACAGGTCGATTGACAAGATCGAGAGAATCAGCACATGAATGGATGTGGCTCCGCCGGAGATGAGCCAGCAAGTATGCTTAACGATCGGAACACCTGCCCGAGAATCTGAATGAGGTCTGCGATGGTCTCTTGGACATCTCTTCTGTTCTCTCCTGAAAACCCACTCAGACAAATCAGAATCCCAAAAGAAGACCGATGAATATCAATACCCGGACTACTGGACAAAGGAAACCCTGCCTCGGAGGAACTAAAATGCATAAAAACTGGACCTTTGGTGATGGGATTTGGTGAACGGAGGGGAGACTGGTGCTATAGAGGCCTGTCTCACGTTCACCCAGTTCGATTCCCGGGATCGAACTGACCTTTTTCGTGGCTGTAATTTTTGTTTGTTTTTTTCCGTGTTTGCTGTCACGCGAAAATAAATTTTATATTTTTTTCAATTTTCGGCTATTTCATTTATAACAACAGAAAGCACCCCGTCAGGCAGAGAGCCCCAGCCATGTGGCAGGAGAGATGCCAGGGCCCTGGCAGGGCTGCAGTACAGCTGATCCCACCACCAGGCCTTTGCCAGCTCAGCCACTTGGCCGGAGCAGCCCCAGGGGTGTAGGGTGATGAGGGGAGGGGGAGCTGGAGTCACCCCCCGAGGCACCAGCCAGCACGGGGCCATTGCTGTGGAGCACAGAGCATCGCAGCAGGAGCGTCCGCGGGAGCAGCAGAGCACTGGAGGTTGCAGAGTTTAAATAAACTTGAAATACGACTCAACTTCCTTCCCCAATTTCACAAGCTCCGTTTCCTGCATCTCCTCAGCAGGCCAGGCATGCTCAGAGCCATGGGCAGCAGCTCTGGCACAGGGTATGCCACTCTCTCTCAAACGAGCCAGCCAGTTTGGAGGTGCCCTTAGGGAGCAGCTCTGCAGCCAGCCAGGCTACTCAGGCCTCCCGCCAAGGAGTTTAATGGCTTCAGGGGTCAATACTTGCCATCAGCCCTTCCTGACACTGCAGAACTACTGGGCTGAGCTCTGCTTCCTGCAGCCAGCACAGCGGGTTCCACTCCCTGGCTCACTGTGGCTGTAGGAGCTGGCGGCACCTGTCTCCAGTTTTGGAGGGGTGGTGGGGAGAGAGGCTGCTGAGCCTCAAGGCACAAGCCTCAAATTTCTGTCCCAAGCCTCAAATCAAGGCCGTGCTCCTAGACAGAGGGCAGGAGTGGGGAGCTGCTGCACTGGCTGCATTGCAGCCGCTCGTTTGAAGGTCACCTACAAGAAGGAAGCAGCGGCTGCTGTGTGAGGAGGATTGGCCCCCTCAGCACCACCGTGGCGGGAGGCAGCTTCCTGCTGAGACCACTATCCAGGCACGCAGGCACGGCCTGGCCTCGCCAGCTCCTCCCTGCCCCAGCAGACACAAGTCACACTCCAGGCTAAGGGGCAAGCAAAGGCAGACCCTGCTGGCAGGGAGGATGAGGATCCAGCCCTGCAGACACTGCAGGTACAAGGCACAGGAACAAATCAGGGCCAGGAGGAGCTGCTGGGCCTGCATTTCCTTCTGCTGACAGCAGCACTGCCGCAGGTACCAGCCATTTCCCTCCCAGCACGTGGAAAGCCTAAATAATGTCCCCACTGCACAGCTGCTGGTTCAGCACCCAGGTTCTTTGGAGCCCAGTGCAAATGGGGCAAACAAGAGTCTTGAGGAGAAGATGGGAGCTTGTGAATCTGACCGTGAAACACCACAGCATCTCTCCCACCTTCTCCTGCCAGACCAAGACAATCAGCAGGGACTGGGATGCACAGATCCAGCATCTCTGTTCAGCTGTCCCTACCCCTCCCACCCCAAGGGCTCTGTGGGACCACAGAGATGGGTCTTGATGGCTGTGGCACCTCTCGACATCAGCTGGATTATCCCCAGCTGTTTGACTCCAGTGCATTCCACCAACACCACCATCACTTCCCAGTCAGTGTCCTTGGCCCTTTCCCAGGTCCCACCTCCCTCCCACCAGCAGCACAGACACAGAGACCCCAAAGAAAGAAACACAGACCCCAAAGAAACAGCACAGCTGGCTCATTCATGTTATTATCAAGGGACAAAAGGGGAGCTTTGATCCGTGTCCTGCTGCATCCCAGAAACATTCAATCCCCTCTATGCTCTGATGGCTGAGAGAGGTGGGATCTGGGGCAGGTTTACTTCAAGGGTCTTAGAGAATCCTGCAGCCCGGCTGCTCCACCAGCAGGGTGTCACCAGCACTGACAAAGGAAAACCTTGCTCTGCTCCAAGTCCAGGACAGGAGGGGACCCAGCCCCAGCACCCCGGGGCTGCTGTGGCAGAAAAGGTGGGTGGTCTGCAGGGAGAACAGTTCAACCCTTGCACACTCAGCTCAGCATCAGAACCACCTTCCTGCACGGCGCTGCGACCTGACGGCTTTGTTTGGCAGCCTCCTTGCTCCCAGCCCTGCTCCTTTGTCCTCCCGACTCACCTCCAGCACCACACCCCCTCATCTGCCCAGCTCTCACCAGCCGCGCTGAGTGGGATGTGGGCTCACTCCCCCAAGGAAGGGGTGCAGGAGGGTTGGACCTCTCCCCCCTCCCTGGCTCCTCACCATGACAGCTCCAGCCCCACTGCAATGCTGCACACCCCAGTCACTCCCTGCTGCGATCCCCTACACAAGCACCAGCCAGCCCAGGACCCCGCTGCTGGAAGGACCCGAGGAATGGATTAGGAGAGTCCAGCAGAGACGCCTCCACAGCCGCCATGCCGCGGGGCACCCACCCCATCGCCAGGATGATGTTAAAAGGCATCATCTCGAGAGAAATGCAGGACGGAGACGGGAAGAGTCTGGCCAGGGGGAAATCTCCACCCCCATGGTCGGCATTAACTCGGTTCCCGGGTCAGTGTCCTGGCACAGACGCTCTGTCCTGGCACAGCCCTCCCCGCCCCTGTGCAGCCACCCCAGCAGCAACCGCAGCAGGGGCTGCCGTCACTCCTGCAGCTCCCCCATCCTTCACAGCCAAAGCCTGGCCTCGACCCTCGGCCTCTCGAGAAGAGAATGGCAAAAAAATCCCCTCCGGCTGCTGCCAGGGCGAGCAGGATGGAGGGGCAGGGGGAGCTGGGAGGTGTCGCGGTGCACACACACGCGTGCACACGCACACAGCCCTGCACATCCGCGTGCACACGCACACACAGCCCCACACCCACCCGCTCTCCCTCCATCACTGCCGCTGCACCAGCAGCATCTTTTGTGCTCCCGCTCCGACCAGGCAGGGCGCGGGCAGGGCGCGGGCAGTGCCCTCCGAGCCCCGGCACCGTGCCCGCAGCCACCAGCCCGGGCCGGCGGGGGGACAGGGGACAGAGCAGCGTGTCCGGCCGGGCGGGACGGGCTGCGGGGCCGGACTCTCACGGGGTCCGATCCGCTCCCACACCACGGGCCCGGCAGATGCGACTGCCCCGGCACAGGCACGGAGTGAGCGGGGACCGGCCGGTCCCTTCCCCCGCGTGACGGCGGCTCCGGCCGCGACACGGTCCCCGGCCGGGCAGGGTCTCCCGCGTTGCCGCTCCGTAGGATTCAGATCTCCTCCTTCCACGAGGACTCCTTCCTCCCGAGGGGCAGGGAGCGGCAGAGCCCCGCCGCCGCGCACCGGCCCGGGCACGGCGCTCACAAAGACCAGGGTGACACGGGGGGGGTGTCACCCGTTCCCGCGGGGCTCGGCCTTGCCCGGCCCACGCCCCCCGAGCTCCCGCAGCCCCCCGAGCCCCGGCGGGCTCCGAGGCCGCCGGCAGCTCCTGCGGGAGGTGCGGGTCTGCAGGCGCATTGTTCCCAGCACAAAGGACACCGAGATACCGCATCGTTTCCCACCACCCAGCGGGGGGGGCGGGCAGGGAGCCCTCGCAATCCCCGGCATCCTGATGACATTTCGGACGGCCAAACCCACCCGCGCAGCAGCCGGGAACTGCCCGGGCTGGGCGCCCGCCGGCTCTGCAGGTGGAGGAGCCGGGGGTCCCGGCCTTTCCTCCGCCGGCCACGGGGGATGGCGAGCGGCGGAGGCGGGCGGAGGGAAGGCAGTGCCGGGCTGCGCGGCGCGGGAGCCGGTAGGGAGAGGGGGGAGACATCCCGAAACGGTGGGGAGAGGGGGATGGGGAGGAGAGCGGTGGGGGGTGCGGCAGAGACCGGCCCGGCGGGGTCCCACTGCCCCGGGCGGGTCAGAGCCGAGCGGGCACCCACCACCCCCCGCCTCGCACCCGCAGCTGCAGCGCCCGCCCCGCCTTTCGGCATCGGTCCCGGGCGCAGCGAGCTCCGTGCGGCCCCCGGGACGCAGAGCCCTCCCCCGCGGGCAGTACCGATCCCCGCGCTCACCTCACGGCCACCTTCACGCAGCTGTCCGGGGCCGCCATGGCCCCGCGCGGCACCGCGGCCGCCGCTGCCCCGGAGCATCCGCGGGGCGGGAGGGGCGGGGCCGCGGCCGGGGCGGGGCCGGCCCAGGTGCGGGGCGGGGCCGGGACGGGACACGCCCCCAGGGCCGGACCGCGAGCACGCGGCGGAGGGCGCGGGATCCCGATCGGAGCCGGGAGGCGCGCACACGCACGGACGGACACACGGACATGAGCACGGGCACACAGACACGGGCACAAGGACACGGACAGGGACACGGACACACGGGTACACGGGCACGGACGGGGACACAGGCACACGGACACGGACACACGGATAGGGACACACGGACAGGGACACGGACACATGGACACATGGACATGGATACGCGGACACAGACAGAGGCACACGGACATGCGAAGACACGGACACGGACGGAAACACACGGGTACATGGGCACAGACACATGGACACACGGGTACATGGACACATGGACACGACCACAGGGACACAGACAGAGGCACAGGACACGCAGACACACGGACAGGGACATGGACACACAGACATGAACAGAGACAGACGGACACACGGACATGGACAGGAATGCACGGACACATGGACACAGACACATGGACAGAGACAGGGACACACAGGCACAGACACAGACGCACGAACATACAGACACACAGACAGGGACACATGGGTACACGGGCACACAGATGCACAGACATACCGTCACACGGACTCACAGACGCACAGACACGTGAGTACATGGACACACAGAACTCGGACAGGGACACGGGCACCGACATACTGACATGCAGACACACGGACACGGACATATGGGGACACAGACACATGGACATGGACACACGGACACACGGACAGGGACACACGGGCAGGGACATACGGACGCGGCCACACCGACACACGGACAGGGCCACACGGGCACACGACACACGGACGAGGACACACGGACACAGGGACACAGCTCGCACTCACACCCGTTCACACTCACACTCGGCAGCCCCTGCTGCCCCCTGCCGGGTCCGCGGCCCCGCTGCCGCCTGCTCCGCTCCGCGCTGCTCTGGGATTTACCGGCGCTTCTCCGGGCTGTACCGAGGGCTGTTCCGGACTGTACCGCATGGCGTGTTTCCCTGGGGTTGGCATCACCCCGACACCGCCTTGGCTCCACTAGATCCCGATCCTCTGTGGGGTTGGGGGTGACACTGTGGAGCCGCAGGATACAAAGCAGGACAGGGGCGAGCTCACTGCCCCGACAGAGCCGCTGGGACTGGGGTCTGGCAAGCCTTTGGGCTGTCCAGGCTGTGGTGAGAGTCTATCATAAGAGGACATGGCATGACAGGCTGGTGTCCAGGTGCCAGTACAGCTCCCCAGCGTGCACAGTCCGTACTGCAGAGCTGAGGTCTGCACAGCGAGCTGGGCACCCACACAGCAGAGGGCAGTGCCCACAGGGCCACTGGCTCCATTCTAGGAGCTGGTCTTGGGAGCCTGGTGAGGGAGACACACCCAGAGGCCATCAGAGAGCAGGACTGGAGACAGACAATCACTGGGGAGCTGAAGGAGTCCCTGCTATGGCTTTCCTGAGCTGCATTCACGGCGCTGGGGCTGATGGCAGCCAGACACAGACAGGCCCTGGCTCTGCAGAAGAAGGCATCTTCCAGCAGGTGTGGGGCCTACAGGAGACTCCAGCTCTGCAGGTTGGTGTCAATGTCAGGGCAAATGGCAATGGAGCATGAGGGCAAACTGAGGCACTTGGAGGTTGTTTTTGAGGAGTCCAGGCTGTATCCTGGGAGAGGGATAGCCAGGACACGCCAGCACTGGCTAACAGCTGGTGGCTGATAGCGAGTGAGGCAGTGGTGTGCCCAGCACAGAGTCCAGCCCCTGCCCTCTGCTCTGCAGTCTGGGTACCTTCACCTCAGCAGAACTGTCCCTTCACTCCATCTGCTCATGTTTGCTCCTCCCAAGGTGCCAGGACCGTGGGCCATGTGCACACAGGACTCTGCATCCTGAGGGAGCTGCTCAGTTCTGCTGGGATGGGTAAGTCCCAGGACACCGTATGCTGGTACAAAATCATGAGGATGAGCCAGACATGGCCTGTCTGTCTTCCTGCAAGGATGTGAGGAGCTGGTACTCCTCTTCCTTTGTCCCATGTTTGCAAGGACACCTGGTGCACAGTGCAGTTCCCACCCTGAGCTGCTGGTTTTCCTGAGGCTGGACTCTTCCCCACTGAAGCTCCAGGCAGAGGGGCAGTGACTGTGCCGTGATGTTGCTCTCTTCCTACTCCCACCCACATGCCATCTATACCACAAACCACATCTGTCCCCAGTTCAGCTAGAATCAGCTTAAGAAAGACACACTACACACCTCAGATGGAGCAAATCATTCCCTGTGCAGCCCCAGAGTGCAGGAGAGGGTGCAGAGGCCCCACCACAGTGGTATTGTCCCCACCATAGTGTCACCCTTTATGTTTAGAGTCTCCAGTGACCACCCACGCGTCTTGGCCAGTGATACATGCAGTCCTGCATCTCCCTAAACCCACCAGGAGACCACAACCACTCACCCCATAACATTTCCTTGACATCCCCTGGCAGAGCAGCTGCCAGAGCCAACCCCCAGAACTGCCAACCCCCGTGCACCTCCATCAGCAGCGTGTGTGTGAGGGTGTGAGTGTGAAGGGGTGTAGGTCCTGCTCCAGGGCAAAGAAGCCAGGGGAAGGGATGCAGCAGTTTCCCCCACACCGTCCATCTCTGCTGGCTGCACGCCGTGGGGGGAGCTGCACTGCCACGGACAGGCACCAGAATGGCTCTGGTGCTCAGGCTGCAGCTGGAACTCAGACAGTTCCCTTGACTGAGTTAATAAAAGCCATGCTGGGGAGCAGACTGGCTCATTGATCTGCTCCTCCCCTGGGACCCATCCACTCTCTGCATTTTAATATATATTAGGTGATCAAGACCCCCCCCCAGTTCCCAGTTAGGCTGTGCTGGGGGCCCTCGGGAGGCAGATCCCACCGAGGAGCTGGGCTGGGAGATGGGGCTGCCCCAGTGCTCAGGACCCAGATCCCATGGGGGGCTCTGGGCAGCTCAGAGAGGAGCAGCCTCGCTGCTGCTCAGCACCAGCACAGGCAGTGCTGGGAGCGCTGCTGGAACAGCTCCACACTCTCCTGGCCTGTGCCCCACTGAGCTGTGGGGTGGATGTCATGGTCTGAATGGGACTGGGGTGGAAGCCTGACCCCAAGAGCACAGTGCAGAGACAATGAAAGGGGCAGAAATGGCATCACAGTGCCCAACACTCCTCTTGGCCAGCCCCAGAGCTGCTGCCCTGGCCTGAACATGCTTTCACACCTCTGTCCCATCCTGGAACAGGGAGCCAAGAAGGCCCCAGGCCCCATTTTACTGCCCAGCCCCTGGCACATCCCCTCACAGGCCAGACTTGGCTGCAGGCAGGAGGCTGCAGGCTCCAGCAGGGACGTGAGGATGCAGGGTCCAGCTGCTGGGATATCAGAAGATCCCCAGAGCTTGGCAACCTCAAAATGACTGGACTGGAAGCTGCCACATGAATCACTACCAGCTCTGGTTACACGTGGTCTCGCATTCCCAAGCCCCTCCACTGGCTGTGCAGGCAGGGCAGCACAAAAAGGAGGGGAGGGGCATCCAGAGTCACACAGCAGGAACACTTTAATGACCTGTCCAGCTCTTGCAAGACCCCACTGGAACAGCATTGTCCTGTTCTGCACCAGCATCCCAGAGCCCTGTCCCAAAAGGAATAACACAGCTGGCCAGAGCACCTCAGGACCACAGGCAGAAGCAGGAACCGTCTGGCTCTGCTCCAGCACCTCCTGTGACAAAACCCTGGGTTACTGCAGTGGGCAGCTCACAGGCGAGTGGCAGTGATGGTCTCTTGGGAGGGAGCTGCACCGAGCCCTGGGGATCTGCCTGGTGGCACAGCTGAGGTGTCCAGTGGGGCAGAGCCAGTTTTTGTGCCCTGCAGTGTTTCTCTTCCCTTTAGCAACTCCACGGCTGCTTCCTCCACTTCGTCCATCTCCAGCTGGCTGCTGGCTGCCATCTCATCCCTGGTCACTGCTAGGAACGATGAGTCACGGGCCAGAGCCCTGAGGCCTCCGGAGATCAGAGCCTGTGCAGGAGATGAGAGCACAGCCTGGGTGCTCAGCCTGGGGAGCTGCCCTGGCTGCAGGCACCCACCCACCCTCTTCTCCTCCCTCCTGCCCTCTGTGCTGGCACACACCTGCTCACCCTGGTAGCTAAGTCTGCCCCCTAATCTCCCATCATGGCATAAGCACAGTATCCCTGGAAATTCCTGCCATCCCTGCTGTTCCCTCTGCCAGGCTGTGCCCTTGCCTTACCTCCTGAATGAGGAAGGTGATGGCCGGGGTGGAGGATGTTCCTGGCTCACCAGTTTCTCTCTGCTGGAACCTTGAGCTGGATGTTGCTCCTGTCACAGTGCCATCCTCTGTGGGCAGCTGGGTGAGAGTAGCACAGAGCTGCAGCATGTGCTGGGACAGTGCCCAGGGAAGGCCTCTCCCCATTAGTGTGGGGGCTGCAGGTTCTGTCCCCTGTCCCTGTCCAGTGCCTGGACAGGCAATGCCACCCTGCTGGAGCTCCTGGGTCCAGGGCACCCCCAAAATAGGCCCAGCAGGGCCATGTGAACAGAGAGCTGGGAACCAGCCCTGGCCCCCTGCCCTGGCACTGTGCCCAACAAAGGGACCATGGGGGCAAATCTGATGTCCCCCTTCTGCCTGCCCTGGCTCTGGAGGCAGATGGGGAGCCAGGGGAATGTGCTTCCAGCTGTTCCAGCCTCAAGGAGCTCCCCATGACGGCTGCAGCAGCAGGGTGGGAGCCCAGCTCCATCTCCAGGCTGATCCAAGAGGAAAGCTCCAGCAAGGCTGGATTCACACAATGAGCCCTGGAGAGTGGGTCTTTCCCAGCACAGCTGTGACAGCTTTGACAGCTGTGACAGCTTTTCCCAGGATGGGAGGGAGGTTCACCTGTGTCCCCACATTACATGTCCCCCTCCAGACATGCACTGTCCCTTTTACCTGCTGCAGGAGGAGTGGCCGTGGTGATGAGGGACCCCCAGAGGTGGCCCCTCGCCTCCTGCTCAGCCTCTCCATGGGTATGGGACGGGTGTGCTCTGTGGGAGGGAAAGGCAGGGACATCAGAGGGGTGCAAGAGCAAGGACACCACTGCCAGACAGAGATGGCAACAGGCTCACTAGACTGGGGGAAACAAAGGATTTAGGAGTTCAGCTGCACCCAAAGTGCCTCTTTCAGGAAATGAACATGGTCTTGTGGCCCTGCTGCCCTGGGATGGCCAGTGCTCCCCCAGCCTGAGGCACTGCCTCCATGTTTCATCACCTCAAAAGGTAGAAGGAGGGAGAAGGGTCTCCAGAGAGATCCTGCTGTACTCAGTGGTCTCAGCAAACCTCCAACTTATTGGGGTCTGCATCTCCTCTTTCCACCCACCAGACCCTTCCCCCTGCCCTGGCCCCTGGGCTGGTCCCAGTCCCCCAGAAGAACAATGAAGCCCAGACTCACCCCACGCTGGGCGCCCGCGTGCTGCTGGTACCGTCCTCCTCAGCACCTCATCCTCATACTGCACCCTGGCAAGGCAGGTGGGTCAGCCTGGCTGGGGACCACTCACTGAAGCCAGCCCCACCTGGGGGTGCAAGCCTCCCCACCTCCCCCAGCCCAGGGACACACCTGCAGGGACAACGGGAATGGGTGCACAGGGTGGAGACCCCAAGGAGCAGGACTGAGTACATCCTCCTACATGGGTAATTTTGTCCCTTCTACCTGTGCCGAGGTATGTGCTGGTGGCCCCAGCCTGGGCCTTGGCCCTCGGAGATTGGCAGGTGAGGGGGAGGGAAGATTCCTGCCACCCCTGGAGCCCTGCTGCCCACCTCCATGAAGGAGTGATGGGATGGGAGCCCTGGGTAGGGCAGGGTGCAGCCAGCTCTCAGGACAGCCCCGGGGCACGGCCAGCACTGCCCTCGTTGCCTGCACACCCAGGCTGGCAGCCCTTACCCCTCCAGCCAGCCTCTGCTGTTGGCGTTGTTGATGTTGGTGTTGCCCTCCTGGGGGAAGTCATCAAGGAACACTGGAGAGTCGAGGTCCTCACTGCCCACCTCAGTGAACTGCAGGGGCCTCTGGCTGGCCACCTGGGGCTGCAGGGGGCTGCTGGGCTCCATGAAGCTGTCCACCTGGCCAAACAGGCCACCTGTTCTCTGCAACCAACAGGGAGGGCATCACGGGAGGCCTGGAGCTCCAGGCTGCTCTGGGGCCATTCCCATGTGGAAACAGGGATTGCTCTGCTCAGGCCTTGAAGACCACATGGTCCCAAAATCCTCACTGCCCAGGTGGGGAAACTGAGGCACTGAGGGTTGATGGCCATGCAGCAGCACTGGGATAAGCCAGCCCATGATAAATGCTGTCACCTCTGTGGGACAGCCTGAGGTGGTGGCACCTCTGGACACAGAAGGAGGTGCAACTCTGCAACCCCACAGCTGCCCAGGCTGTCTCTGAGACCCCCAGGGAATGGGAAGTGAATCAGTTCCTGTGACACCAGAGCTGTCCTGCCTTAGCCTGGCAGAAGGTGTGAGTGGGAACATCCAAATCAGCAGGTAAATATCCAGCACAGCCCTGCCAGGTACTTGGGCTGGGTCCTTTCACAGAGGGGAAACTGAGGCAGAGAGCAGTTTGCCCAAGATGACACAACCAGGACGTCCTGATGCTCACAGAAAGGAAAGAAGTGCTGATCATCCTTGTGGCCACACCCTGCAGACTGTCCCCCCGTGCTGGCAGCCAAGCTGACCCACCACCACCACCACCACTCTGAAATCAGGACTGGGTGGGACCATCAATCTGTGCTGTGCCCTGAGGGCTGAACTCACCCTGTAGATCCCTTCCTCCATGGCAGCCTCCACCATGGCTCTTTCCAGCTCCTCCTCTGCAGTCAAGTCCCCAGAAATGGCCCGATGGATTTCAGGAGCAGCTTCTTCTTCAATGCTCCTGAGCCCAGCCTGGAGGGGACAGGAAGGCAGGGCTGATGTGGCCGTGCCCCACCAGCCCTCCCCTCAGTCTTTGGAGAGGGAAATGTGATGAGGAATGCTCACCCTGCCAGGTGTCCTGCCAAGGACAGGCCACGGGTCACACCCTGCAGCTGGCTGCTCTGTGCCTGGTGACACTGCTCCTGGGCTCCTGCTGTCCCACAGCTGTCCCACAGTTTCTGGGCTCATGCTGTGCCACAAAAGGGAATGCCAGGGGCAGCCTGATGGAGGTTTGGGCTGGTGACAGCCAAGGGCAGGCTGGGCCTCTGTCCCTGATCTGGGACCTGGCTTTTTATCTTGCTTTGAACCTTTGGGGCCTGGTCTTTTATCCCCACAGGTGATTTCCTCCCTACAGAGTCAGGAGGGGCTAGGGACATCCCAGCCTTCTGGCCAGGCACAGAAATCCTCTGCCAGCACTCTGGTGCCTGCTGTGCTGGCTTCTCTGACTGCAGTGGCCCCACTCAAAGCCAGCCATGTGGATCCCTGTCTTGGGTTGCAATGCAAGATGTAACCAGCACTGTTAAAATCAGCTGGGGAGGTGTTTTTTCTTTATCCTTTCTAGGACCCATCCACCCTCCAGGGGAGATCTGCTGTTCATGGGCCATCCAGGCTCACTGCAGGGCTGATAAAATTCCACTGGGAGATACTCCACCCAGGGGGAGGAGCCCAGCATTCCCACCTGGATCAAACCTGGGATTCAGAACACCAGCACAGCCTGTCTGCACTGGATTCCCAGAGGGAGACCAGACCCATCTCAGCACCACTGGACCTTCAGAGGAAAACTACACCCTTCTACAGGATCATCTCTGCTCCAACAGAACCACATCTGTCACTGCAGGAGGGCTGGGCTGGACTGACACCAACCCCCTGACCAACAGGGGTCAGGTTGTATTCTGACTCTGTCAGTGTTTTCTTTTTGTTTGTTTGCTTTTTTGCACTACTACATTTGTATTTTTAATATTCCTAGTAAAGGACTGTTATTCCTATTCCCATATCTTTGCCTGAAAGCCCCTTAATTTCAAAATTGTAATAATTCAGAGGGAGGGGGTTCACGTTCTCCATTTCAAGGGACGCTTCAGCTTTCCCTGGCAGACACCTGTCTTCCCAAACCAAGACAATCCTCCCCTCCACCTGATGCCCTGTAAGACTGAGAGAACACAGAGAACACCAGGCACATGGAGCTCTCCAGACACTGCTAAGGGGAGAAGAGGGAGAAGGCCCAGGGATTGGAGCAGAGCAGTGGGTAAGGGCTTGGATGAGCAGCATTTGGCACAGACAGTGGTCTGTGGTGGGAGTTTCCAGGTCCTAAAACAAGTTGGTGAGGCACCAGATCCTGCCAAGCCCTCTCTACAAGTGGAGTCAGTGGAGCAGAGTCAAAACCCTCCTTTGCTTTCTGAGTCACCTGCGCCCTGGACACCAAGGTCACAGAGCTGGGGACTCACAGCCAGTTCAGNCCAGTTCAGTGCTGGTTTACTTGGGGCACCTCAGTTCCTGAGGCCTGAGGCACAGGGGCCCTGCAGCTCTGTGAGTCACCCTGGACTTCCCCTCCCTGGGGAAACCTCTTTCCTGACCTGCAGAACTCCCTGCCTGCCTCCAGAATCTCCCTCCAGCAGCACCCACACACCAACCTGGATCTCCACAGTGTTTTTCTTGGGCCGGTACCCATAATATTCCTCCTGGCGCTTCATGAACTTCCTGAAATGTTCTTGGATCAGGAAAGTGGCATAGAATTTGCCCACTGTCACCTCATCATCTGGAGGGAGGAAACCAACATGATGATTCTGCCTGTCACAAGACCCCAAGTGGCTGGAGCAGTGAGACCCTGACCAGGAGTGGCTCTGTCCCTCTGGGAAGTGCCACCTGGTGCCATACCTCCAATAGGTGGGATCACCTGGTCCAGAAGCTTCATGCTCGTTCGCTTCCAGATTTTTTTGATGATAGCTCTGAGCTCCTCATTGGCCTGTTCAAAATTGCCTGTGAGGAAAGCGAGCAGGACAGAGCAGTTCATTCCCAGGGACGTGAACAGGAGTGAGGATAAAGCATGTGAACACCTGGCCTGGAGGGTGTGACAGCTCCCCTCTGTCTCCCCACCCAACAAAAATGAGCTTAGTAACAGCAAGGCTTTGATTTTAGCCAGAATACTTCGTAGATTTTGACCTCCCCTTTGGTGTTGCCACAGGGTTCATCATTCCTGAAATCCTGGTCTATCTCCAGGATCTCCTGTGCTTCTCCCAGGCTGTCATGTTCCCACCCCAGCCAGAGGGAAGCACCATGGCACACTGCTGGAACACCCTGATCCTGGGAGCCCACCACTGCTTCTCCTCAGCTCCTGCCCAGCCCAGAGCTGCTCACAGCACAGGCACAGAAACAAGCTGGTGGGACACCTTCCCACAGCAAAGCTCAGCAAACTATGCTGCTGGCAAGGAAGGGGTGAAAGCAGCTCCTCCCCGGCACAGCTAAATTCAAAGGATGGGAGTTGGACCAGCCCCACTCCTAAGCTGTTCAGGGTGGCACTGGTGGCACTGGTTCACTCCTCAGGGCTGCAACACGTGGGCCATCAGCTCATAACATCCTCCAGGCCAGGCTGAGCAGTGCCAGGGGCTCTGGTCCAAAGAATAAGAACAGAGCTTAGGTGGGGAGTAAGAACAGAGCTGAGGGTTTGCCCACAGGGTCTGATCCCACAGACAAGTGCCCTGAGATCCCTGGCCAGTGGGGGAATGGTGTGTAACCCACACCCAGCACCACAAGGAAGGTCCCCTGTCAGGCTGCAGAGGCAGACAAGATCACTGCTCACCTTCTGTCTTGATTTTGAGGGCTGTCCTCACCAGGGCAAAGAGGGTGGCGTTGAAGGTGACGGTGCCGTCGCTGTTCAGGGGCATGTTCATGCACACCAGGCGCTGCACAGCAAACCAGCACCTGTGAGCCCAGGTGACAGAGCAGGCTGGCAGCCCCCAGACTCAGTCCTGGCCTGGCCACAGGCTCTGCTCAGGGCATGGAGCCCTCCCAGCCCTACCTGCCCTGCCCAGCCCCAGGGGCTCTGCATCACCCCTGGTACCACAATTGCCAGAGGCAGTGACAGCCCTGGTCCCAGCCAGCTGAGCCAGAGCAGGTCCTGGGCAGAGCTGGGGGAAGTAACCTACAGGGGCAGGGGTGCCATGGGAAAAATATCATGGAATCACACAATTGTTTGGGTCAGAAAAGATCTGTGAGATCATCAGGTCTAACCATTCCCCCAGCACTGCCAAGGCCACAGAAAAGCCACGTACACAAGCACCACATCCACAGGGCTTTTAAATCCCTCCAAGGTGGTAACCCATGACTGCCCTGGACAGCCTGTCCCAGGGCCTAACCAATCTTTCTGTGAAAAAATTTTCCCTAATATCCATCTTAGACCTCTCATGGTACAGCTTGAGACAGTTTCCTCTTGTACTGTCACTTGTGACTTGAGAGAAGACACCGACTCCCATCTGGCTTCAGCCTCCAGTCAGGGAGTTGTAGAGAGCAAGAAGGTCCCCTCTGAGCCTCCTCTTCTCCAGGCTGAATCCCCCCAGCTGCTTTCAGAGAGATGGGAGTCATTTTGCATTGCACTCCCCACTCCAAATCATGTTCCAGGCCGCTGTGAGGAATCTGGGGATCAAATCTCCTGATGCATTTGCCCAAAACCCAGGAGGGATCACACCAGTGCCTGAGCTCTTGCCCAGGCATGTTACACATGAGCCTCACACATGCCCTGGATTTGTACAGAATGAGCTAAGCCAGGAAAAGTGTATTTCTGCTAAGAAAGTTTAGGGCTTCCTCCTCCCTAAGCACTATCAGCTCTTGGAAACAACTTCCACAGCCCAGCTGACATGGCCACACGCTCAGTCCCTGCACTCCCTCCTGCACCAGCTGCAGTGTAGCCTGAAGTCTCCTGTCCTGAGGGCTCTGGGCAGAGCCAGCCCAGCAGTGCCACACCTTTGAAGCAGGAGGTGAGCACAGGTAAGTCCTGACCTTCAGGAGCCTGAACCACATCAGCTCAGTGCAGGTCAGCAGCACCTCTCTTTGCCCCCCAGATACATTCCTTCATTAAAAAGGAGCAGAGTATAAATGTGGGGAATGGATTTGTAGAGAATTCTCAAAATCCATTCTCAAAACCACCAATTTCTCCCTCAAACAATGTCCGTCCCATGAAATTGGACAGATACTGTAGAGAGAGAAAGTGAACTAGAAACAAGTTTCAGATGATAACCTTGCAAATAGACTAGATATTTTTGTGAAATAGAACTATGAAAAATGTATTCTAGCCAGACCCACGTGGGGTATTTTAATAAATGATTGGCTTGGAAGCATTAGCAGCATTGTGTGGCAAAAGGTGATAGGCCAAAAACCACTTATAATGTATTGTAATTAGGAAGGAGTTTGACTTCTGGTTCTGATGGGGTGAATTGTAACATCTGTACCTTCTCACCCCTCTCATGAGACTGAAAATAGAATAAAAATCTTTAAAACACTTCTCAGGAGCCCCACCTCTGGGTCAGAAAAAGAGTTTTTCCAGCATATAAGCCATGGCACTGGAAGCTGGCTGGACTGTCACTCTCAGCCTGCTGGGAGGACACAGTGACAACTTGGGGAAGGTGTCCCTGTGCTCACACACCTTGTCACCCCCTTGGCTCTCACCTTACAAGCTACACGGTGTGGGCAGAACTTCCCAAAGCCCAGGGGAGGGTTGATACGCCTCAGCAGAGTCACCACATCCAAGTGTTTGATTCTGCCCCTGCAGAGCAAACACACCAGCTCAGAGTGAGGCAGCAGACCTGCTGGACAGTGGCTTGGGGAGGTGCTCTGGGGGCTGATCCCTGGGATCTGCCCGTGCTTCTGTGCTGGGCAAATCCCTTCTCCTCCCCCTGCTCCTGCTGGGGAAAGCAGCTGCTCCCTGTGGCACTGGGAGCAGGTAAAGGTGTGCAGTGGCATGGGAAGAGTTGGCAGCCTCACCACAGCTGGATGAAGAGGGAACTGAAAGTCTTATGTTCCCAAATACCCTGATGGCTTTTATCAGACCTGGATCAGCTCTGGCCAGTCCACATCTATCGTTGTTAGGGTGGACACGACATACAGAGTGACACAATAGAATCTCTTCAGAAGGCTCTTTATTATGGCCACATGCTGTCTTTTATACAGCCTTTACAAACTTTGAGGGCAACTTCTAGTTGCTTAATAGTTTTCTTATTAATTATTTTATTAGTTAGTAAAAGGTATTTTACTTGTCTATCAAACCTATCTATTCTTGAATTGTTTACATATTTTCCTTACTGATTCTCATGGGACAAATCCTTTGTTATTACAGGTATTGAACTTATTTTTCACCCTCAGATTGCTGTGTTAAAGGAACTTCTCATTCTCAAAATAGGTTCATATGGGAATTTGCAAATTGCTTGTTAGCTGCACTTAGAAGAAATGACACGCCAGCTTTTTACCCTGTTCCTACACACATCCACCTCTGAGAGGCTGGAACGTGACTGGTGGGCAGTGCCACAGCTCACCCTGCCATGCCTGTCTCCCTCTCCATGCCCCCCATACTCACTTGGCCTCGGGGTCGTACTCAGCCCAGATCCTCTTGAACTCGTCCAGGTGATGGGGCCCGAGGATGGACCAGTCCCGTGTCAGGTAGTCAAAGTTGTCCATGATGACGGCCACGAAGAGGTTAATGATCTGAGGGCAGAGGAATGGACCCAGTTAGGGGAGAGACACCAGCACTACAAAAACATGGGCAGATGTGTTCTGGAGCAGATGGGGCTTGGGATCTCCTGGAATCAGAGGATGCTGAGTGAGGGTCTTCCCACGCAGAGAGGAACCTCCTGCTCAAGCAGGTCATGTGAAAGGACAAGCACATCAGCATCTTGTCCCTCTCCACCCTCGCCAAGGCCAACACAAACACACCTGGAAGGCAGCACACAGGGGCTGTGGGAAGAACCTAAAAGGGGATCCTGGGTCCCCCAGAGTGCCGTGTCAGCTTAGGGCATGGCTGGGGGAGATGTCCGCAGGAGAAGGTGCTGTGGGCTCACCCCAGGAGACACAAAATAACAACACTGTGGCTGCCCAGGCAGGACAGGGGTGCCAAAGGGAGCCAGCATACCAGGAAGGCACAGAGCATGTAGAAGCTGATGAAATAGAAGTAGGCAAAGCCGGTGCCACAGGTGTACTCCTCTCCCTCAGCATAGTCGGACTCGGGGTCACAGCGCCGGCCGTAGCTGCAGTCCAGCAGGATCTCCTGCCACGCCTCACCCGTTGCACACCTGGGAAGAGGGGACAGGAGCTGCTCCCTGCCTGTTCTGGAGCTGGGCATGCAGGGAGGGCTGGGGCCACTCCAGCCCACAGGGGAATGAGAAGCTGCTGGGAAAGGAGCAGTCAGGATTCTGGGCTTGCTGCTATAGGGCAGCTTCAGAAATTGTCTGGAGTCAAGGAAAGCCTTGGGCTGAGCTCCTGCTTCCCATGGGTCTCCTCACAATTCACAAATTAAAATCCAGTCTGGGAAGGAAATATCCAGAATAACAACCCCAAAATGGCCCTCTCTCTGGCAGCCCAGCCACTCCAAGTAAACCCACAGCCTGTCCTGCAATGCTCCTGCTGCTGCAGGAGATCTTCCTGTGGCACAAAAAATAAATCAGCTACTGAAATGTTGGCGCTCCCTCACTCCAAGCTGGGCATTCCCACAGGCTCAGAGCCCAGCTCTCTGCTTGTATGTGAGGACAAGACTGACCTGAAGAGCAGCAGCACAGCCTGTGGAAAGGTCTGGAAGTTGTTGTTTCGGTTGATCTGGGTCCCATCCACCATGGCAATCTTCCCAAACATCTGCAAATCACAGTGGGAGGTCTCCTGGGTGCCATCCTTTCTTTGGCACCAACCACCCTCCAGAGTACCTCTGATGCCTGAGATCCACTTCTTCTTGTTCATTTGGCTTTGGGCATCCCCAAAAGAGACTAAGATTGGGGTGTGGGTGCTCTGGGGCTTGGAAGCTACTTGGACATTCCTGCCAGTGCTGAAAGCACCCCTGACTACAACTGCACTTGGCCAAGGAGACAAGGTCACCTGAACTGCACTGGTGCCTGTGTGTCTAGATTGTGCCATTGGGTCCCAAAGGGCTCTTTGCCATGTGCCTCAGCTGCCCTGGCTGAAGCCCAGGGATGGGAGGCTGCTGGGGTGGCAAACATCCTTGTAGACCAGGGTAAACAGGTCCCATCATGTGCAAAATCCCAGAGAGGGCCTAACAGAGGAACCAGTCCCTCCCTGTCCCACCTCCCCAGGTGCCATCAGGCTCAGGGCATCTGATGAAGACCAGTTCCCACCCCCCTGCCCCCGTACCCCTCACCTGCATCCCAATCACGGCATAGATGAAGAAAAGCATCACAATCAGCAGGGCCACGTATGGCAGAGCCTATGACAAAAGGACGGTGGCTTGTGTGAGATACAACTCAGGGACAGGGCACTGGCTCTGGAGGTGCTGCATGGGAACCCTGCATGGGGAGGGGACAGCTGGGGAGAGGACAGCTCACCTGTCCCTCTCTCCACCCTCCTGCTGGCCCCAGCTCACCTGTCCCTCTCTCCACCCTCCTGCTGGCCCCAGCTCACCTGCTCCTCTCGCCACCCTCCTGCTGGCCCCTGCTCACCTGTCCCTCTCTCCACCCTCCTGCTGGCCCCAGCTCACCTGTCCCTCTCTCCACCCTCCTGCTGGCCCCTTCTCTGTGTTTCTCACGCGTGGGAGGCTGATGTCAGCCCCCATGGGAGCACTGCTCTCTGTGGCTGGGACACAGGCTCAGCACAGCCCAGGGCTGCCCAGGGCTGAGGGAACTGCCCAGCTCAGGGCTGTGAGCTGATGCTGCAGCCCGCCCTGAGGCACCCCCTGGTGCAGATCCCAGCCAACCAGGACAAACGGGCCCAGGCAGGTACTGCTGGCACCTGGGCCAGCTCTGACCCTCAGTGCTGTCAGCCAGGGAGTCCCACACACCTTCCCACCTTCATGGGCAATGCTCTACACACCACAAGCCCCCGGCCCAAGCTGAGGTCAGCAGCCTGCCAGCACCGGAGCTTTCTCCTCTGCCTGGTGAGGACAGGCTGCTCATTCTACCAGCCCTGGGCATGGGTGTGTTTGGGAGGGGAGCACTGCTCCTGACAGACCTGAAAGGACTTGATGAAGGTCCACAGGAGGGTCCTGACACCTTCCCCCCGGCTCAGCAGCTTCACCAGACGCATCACCCGGAACAGCCGGAAAAAAGTGATGGAGACACGGGAGTTGTCATCAGGGTCCTGCAGGCAGAGCACAACAGCTAAAGGACACAGAGTGCTGAAACCTCCAGGCTTTCAAGGCAGGGGGTCCAGGTCCTGGGGTGAGGAAGGGTAACCACATCCCAGCCCCACGCACCAGTCATGGTGCCCTTGCCTGCTCACAGGATCAGACTGCAAAGATGTGCTTTTCCCCCGGCACCTCTCCCCCCAGGGAGCTCATCTCCCCAGGCCCCCATGCTCACACTTCTGACACTGGGATAATGCAGGAAGGAAGGCATGCTGCCACATGCACTGGGAGGGCTGTGAGGGCCACCACAGACAGGCTCAGTCCCACCAGGATATTTGTAGGGTGAGGTGTAGGGTGGGCACCAGGCACAGGAAGGGCTAATGACAGCTGTGTAAGCAGAGAAGGGCTGTTTTGAGAGTGTTACAGCAGGACTTTAACCAAAGGAGGGACTGCAGAGAGGTGTCTCTGTGGGGTGCTGCCCAATGTCACCTGGCCAGGCAGTGATGCCTGCTCACTGTGGGCATCCCTCCAGACGGGGTGAACAGCCAGGGGTTCAGGGCAGAGTGGGCAGGCAGGAGGGGAGGCAAGAGGCACAGCTCCTGGCCTGAAAGGACTGGGTTTTGTCTGGAAGCATCCAACAGTGGTGGTTGGAGATGCTGGGGGCTTGGTCACCTGTGCCCTTGATAGCCCCAGCATAGCACAGCCTCAGCTGCCATCTCTGCCACCAGGAGCCACAAACAGACCCTCCTGGCATTGCCTACCTGGACTCCATCACTGCTGGGGATGCTTTTCCCACTGCCCCCTTAGCCCACCAGAGCTTTACTGCTGCCCCTGGACCCCTCTCACTCCCATCACCCAGGCCACTCACTCCCAGCTATTCCAGGACAACAAAGTCCAGCTGTAAATGCCCCTCCCAGCAGCTCCACTTTCCTCAGTATCACACTTCTGAGTTCCCAGGGCTGCACTGACAAACTCCATCTCCTCCCCCACCTCTTTCTTTCACCTTTCACTCTCCTGATGCCTCACACCCATGCAGTGAGTGCAGTGGTCAGGAACATCCCATCAGCCCAGTGCACCCCATCCCCACCTGGGCTCTGGGCAGTGTCCTGTGGGGAGCAGCTTGCACTCTGCAGTTCCCAGCCCTGGGAAGAGGCTCTGGGACTCTGCTGTCAGCTCCCTCCACATCTTCAGACCAACCCAGGACACCCCATTGCCACTGCACCCCTTGGAGGGCTTCGGCCACCACCAGTGCAGGGCTTGGCCCACTCAGCCCCCCAGGACAGTGGGCTGCACCCAGGGGACAGAGCCAGCTCTGGGGGAAGGCACAGGGCAGGGATTGCCCCTCTCACCTTTTCTCTGGCTGTCAGAGGCTGCATCCCTTCAGGCCTCAGGCAGCCAGGGTGATGGGCAGAGGCACCAAGGCCAGCTTTCCTTCCCTACAGCTGGAAAGACCCTCTGATATGGCAGTTCCAGGGATGGGATGGTGAAGGGCAGGGCTGGGCTTTCAGATGGGCCTGGGAGGGCTGGGGAACACCTCTCAAGGTGGGAAGGGGTGTCTGTGTGCGTGGTGTGTCACCCCAAATCCATCTCAGCGAGGGCAGAGCTACACCCCAGGGTGAGCAGCTGGGTGTGGAGTGCCTCAGTGACATGCAGGACACATGCAAACACAGCACAGGCAGTGAGGGGGGGACATGCAGCTGATATTTACAGTGCCATCACAGCCTCCGCCCAGGCAGTACAATCCACCACTGGGTGCAAGAATGGTCTGTCAAGAGAAAAAGAGAGTCGGCAGGAGTGGGGCAGGAACAGCAGGGAGGGAGGGAGGGAGGGAGGGAGGGGTGGTGACACAAGACCATAACACTGACACAGAAGAGAGAGTAAGATGGAAACTGGGGAGAAGAGGAGGCACACAGGGAAGGGCAGCCAGAGCCCCACTGTCCCTTAGGCTCAGGGACAAGGTGAGGTGACTGTTGACAGGCAGAGGCAGCATCTGGGTGAGCAAAGAGCCACACAGACCACGAGAGACTCACCCACCTCTGTGCCCTGCTGTGACACCCTCAGAGGGGCAAGGCTGTGCCCAGGAAAGCCGGGCACACCTCAGTGATGCTGCTGCCCTCCCTGGTCTGGGATCTGGAGGTGAGCTGAGCCCCTCAGCCAACACAGGACCCCTCTGCGGCAAGCTGGGCTGCTCCCAGCACGGCAGCCCGGACACCAAGGCACAGCTGGGGCAGGTTTGCTTGGAGTGAACGCTGAGACTGGCAGCCCCTGGGGTGGGCAGGGGACAAAGCCCCTGGGGCCCCTCAAAGCCAGCCAGAGACACTCCTGCTGTCTGCAGAGAGCCTGGGACACTCTGGGACACGAGGACTCAACGGCAACCCCCGACTCTTGGCGGGGTGGTCCAGTCCCTGTGCCGTCTGCACAGCCCAGGCCCGTTCCTGGGGGCCAGCCAGCAATTGTGGGGGGTGGGAGGTCACAGGGGTTGGGCCTTGCCAAGGGGCTGAGCTCCCAGGGCAGTGACAGCAGCAGCAGGAGCACCGCAGCCTCCTACATTCCAGAACCGGGGGTAGCACTGCCGGTGGGAACCATCCCTGCTTCCCTCAGACCCCTCAGTGCCCCCCGGGATCTGGGGAACTCAGAC